>JAFMSR010000018.1:6316996-6364001 GCA_022818135.1 Saxidomus purpurata | reverse complement strand
CAATGTCGCTATACAATGGGCTCGAAGCGAACAGCAAGTTAAGAGAGACTCTCGAAAACTAAGATACTTAGATCGAAGATGCAGGGAATTGCAGACTTTATTCCCAACAACGGGGAACAAGTCGTTCTCTTTTCGCATCGCATGTCATTATATCCCAGGTGAGATCAAATATTAGTTGACCCTCGGTTTCACACTTTTGAGATATCCAGTATGTTGGGAGAAATTTTGTCTAATCAAAAGAAATGTGTAAGAAGTGCATTTCATGTAATTAACAAACCTAGCAACAGTAATGTTTAACATAACAGATATCCTTCGCACACTTCGCTTATTTTGATACACAATCGGCTGACACGCATGTGTTTTTGTAAACACTACATACATTACGTTATGCTACTTTCGGTTTCACCGCATGAGTTGTAAACGTTAGCAAACAAACTTGTCTTTTTTTATAATGAGAGGTCGATTTTAAACGTTCTCTGAATATGCCAATATACCTGAGTTTGAGCACAACCTGTCTGCTTTATGTTTATGAAAAAATATTTTCACAGGCTCAAAACACAATCCCAAAGGGCATGTCAGCAAACGCGGATAATAAAAATGTTCAAACCTGGTACAATCGTGTCCAATGTCATTTTCAAGGTTATCTAAAAGTGTCAGCATTTGCCTCAGACGTCTGAGTTTTCAATTTTCAGGAGCTGTCGGTATAGCCTTTAAATTCATACTGACAAAACGTGTTCCAAACGGTAACTGTCGCTTCTTTGGAACTTTACCTACATAAACGTTTTATTACGCTACGGTATGAAAAGGATATAGACATTTTAGACAAGCAGGTGGTCAGATGTTGACTGCAAGACTGTATTTATGCAAACATTTCCACGACTTCTAGGGTATAAAAAATAAAATTGGCTTATGAACGAATTTATTGATGTTCCTAGCACTCTTTTAAAAGATATCTATCTAGTCATTACCTGCTTTGAACCTATGTTGCATTAGAGTCTACTAGACTAAGTGAGATAAAGGTACAAATAATCGTCATGCAAGGGAAACAAACTGTTTTTGTTAATATGTTTTACACGAATGACTCGTCGCCCTTACACAAAACGTAATCTATTTCTTGAATGTTTCATTACTCTGTATATATGTAAACCACATATGTACGTATGCACTACACGCGACTTTCATTCAAAACAATGGATAACCTTTAAACTTAATTTCAAGTAACAAGACATTTAAGTTTCTCACTAAACATGTCCATATTGGCTTAAGATAATTAATGAGTTATTCTTATGAAACAGTAAATTACATATAATTATGATTAAAATGTATATAAATGATAAATAATTATCAAAGTGAACATTTATACACTTAACGAAACTTCTTAGTATATAGATGTATAAGTTAAGTATAATGTTAATGTTTGTTTTGTTTAATCCATTATATAGCAACAATTTCTAAAAAAGGTCAATATTGTTATGTAATAATTTCGTCAATTTTTAATCCTGTTCACCGACTTTCCGGATGGGTGAACAATATATCCTCAGTCAGTTGTACGTTTTCAACTCAAAATGACACTAGTGTCCGAAATATCTCTAACTGAAAAAACATAAAATAGCCCGAATGTCAAATCAAGAAACGGAAAGGTCGATAAGTAATTAGAGGGCGGCGCAACAACAAGACCTTTCGCTTATATACACTATTACAAAACAAAAATTATTTTTTGTTTCATTTTTCATAATTTAAATGTTTGATATGAATTGACAAATGTATTTTACTTTTGGAGCACTGTCTGTTCGCCTATGCGAACACTTATTTGCAGCTTAAATTAAAGTTTCTTAGAGTTGTGTCCATAATTTTATAACAAAATGTCGTACATCCTTCGTCGTGAGAGCATAATGCGGTTCAAGCCATATACTTCCTGAAAGTTATTGTTGACTATGCAATTTGTTAAGTTTTAATATTGCTTTATGAACTTGTTATCTTAAAGTTATACACAGCATGTGATACTAAATGATTGAAAATCGATTATTTTTGTAATATCTTAGCCGATAGAAAACTACACATTTTTGTGAGGTTCAGCTAGTACGTATGGTCATGTCACAGAATCGATCGTAGACCAGATAGTTGATGTTGAAATTGTTTAGAGGTTTGCAGACTTCTAAGAAAATTAAATATTTTTTATATTTTCGAAATTTCAGAACGATTGGTTTCCGATTTGTTGATTTATTGCACAATATATACTATGGGGCGTTGGAAGTTTCGATAAGTGTATAAGTAAAAGCCAAACTGCAAACGCACTGTTGAATATCGTACACGTATCATAATACTTAACCCTGATTGGCCTATAGCGAACATGTGGTGGGTACGTAAAAGTACAAGTAGATCTGAAAAATAACATGTAGACCTGCGCGAATTTCAAGATGTCATTTCTTTTATATGTTCGCATATTTTAACTTTTTGTATGCTATATACGATATAATTATTTGAGACAGATGATTCCGTCAATTTATACTTTTGCGGACCTGTGAAAAAAAATATATTGATCTGAACATTAGTCTATAAATGTGTAATGCTAATCCTAATTAAACTTTATCAGCTAACTGTCGCAGGAAATGTGTTTCCTTTTACAATGCGAATCATCTTGATGGTACAAGTTATCTGACTTGATGAAAAGGGTGACATATGACTTTCGTGTATTTACAATGTACATGCACATATCAGACATTATCCCTATAATGAAGTCATAATCACGGCACTGTGTACCCTGTAAGATGACAGTTTTGGTATATGTTTCTTAGCATTAAAGAACATGGTCGTCGGCATAGAGAGCAACCTTGTCCCTGTAAGGTTTGGCAGTAGTAAATAAATGAATGGTAAAAACAGAAAAAGCGACTCGAATAGTACTGCTTTATGTACATTTAAATGTTCATAATTATGAATGTTTATTTGTAAAATAAAATAAAGCATAAAATAAAATCTCTGTTTGGGTTTACAATTTTGCTTTTTCAGTTAATGAGAAATAAATTGATATTTTTATAGTTTTATTGTATGCTAACTGATGACATACTGTGTTATATCAGTGAAATATAGAGTGATGATATAGATTTCATATCAGTCACAGTGTGGGTGATATAGGTCTACATGAACTACTTTTTTAAGTAGTACATATACATAATTTTGCTTTTGTTTTAATATTCAGAATAAAATAAAAAGAATATTTGTTTGTTCTGAGTTGATATGGAATATATCTCAACTCAAATTGATACAATTTATACTTCCTCTCGGTGAGATATATTCCGTATCCACTCCAAACAAACAAATATCCTCTATATATTAGGGTTTGTAGAATTCAGCTGTCATGTGAGTTTTAGAGTTAAGTTAGAGTAAAAATAAAGTAAGTGTTAGTATTTGCATTAGGATTAATTATTGCTACAATACGAGTTTTTTTAAGGTCGGACGGATGGTAATTCGCTCCTAAATCCCGTTTTACTGTAACGCTTCGATAAAGCGAAAACTACGTTCACTTCCCCTAAGTATGTTAACTGTATCGTTGTTATGAAATGTCCTGTCTCCAGATTTAAGTAATTTCTATATCGGTGCATTTTTATTGTAATTTGTACAATTTACAGGTATCTATGACTTAATGATATATTAGTCTATTCAAACAAAGTCACGTGTGTTAACGTGATTTGTATACTTTTTTCATATTTAACCTGTAATTGGAGATTGCTAAGCATGGCTGATTTCTGGGGCGATTAATATTTGTTTACGATTGTACGCTTTGCATGATCGATATTTACTTCACGCATACACAGGTTGGGTTTATTGTACTCTAGACTATCGGTTTTCTTTACGTGAAATAATTTAAATTGTCTCTTAATATAATGGAAGTATTTCAACGTTTGTAAGTTTAAATCTTAACAACACGTGTGATAATTATTGTCAAAGTGGAGGATACTGAAAAATACTTTAGAATTTTTAAGTATGAGTGATCAAGCTTATGTCGGAGGGAAACGTACAGACGCGTCTGGAACAACAAAGTGGAGTCAGAGGGGATGGAACCGGAAGACAGTGGCTGACATGACTGCGACTCCTGATGATAAAATAAATGTGAAGGCATCTTCTGATGGACATGACTGCTGGATAACTGGAATGGTTGCTTTGTCATCGACTGTGCTAGCATGTGTCGATAATACTAACAAGAAAATAAAACTCATCGATATTGAATCGAAGGACATTGTTTCTGAAATATCGTTGACAGGTTCCCCATGGGACGTTGCTGTTGCTGCGAATAATCAACTGGCGGTTACTGTTCCTGACGATACGAAGATACAGTTTCTGACGTACGACGGTAGTTTAAGCAGCTTGTCAATGGGTGACAGTGTAATCGTCAATGGTGCATGCCGTGGAATAGCATACAGCAAGGACAGACTCGCTGTTACGTTCACGTCCCCTGAGAAAATAGAGATCTTGACACTGCAAGGTAAAGTGATACAACCGATACTGGTGGACATGTTTGGAAAGAGCTTGTTTAGTATGCCGGACTACATCACTGTAGATAAAGACGATACGTGTATTTTCGTGTCGGACTTACAGAAAGACTCCATTACAAAACTTGCTTTTACCGGTAAAGTTCTGGATACATACATTGACCATGAATTAGCAGGCCCGGAGGGTCTCTTCTTTTGTGGAGATGGTTCCCTGCTTGTAACCGGCGTGAAGAGAAATAATGTTTTCGTTATTACACCAAAAAACAGAAAGCTGAAAACGTTACTAAACGACAAATATGTTTCTGACAAGCCACAGACAATCTGCTTCATAGACGATAGTGGTTTATTGATCTTGAGCAACTATCGATCAAATGAGCTGAGCAGCTTCAAGGTTGCCATCGACTGAAACAGAAGCTGCAAATATACTGGAAGTGATATTCAAACAAAACAATTCAACATTAAGTTATAAAATGTAGTCATAAGTATAGTTATAAAATATAATTGTTGTTAACGTTGTTAAATGTAATTATTGTTTCGTGCGCTGGATGTTGTTGAACATATTAAATTCAATGACGGATTTAATAACTTAACTCTGACAGAGTGATATAACACTTATGACTATGGATGGCAACGAGTAGCCGGTTAACCGGTTACTCTATTGAACGTCTGAGTACTCGGTTAGCAAAACGTTAATCGAGTACTCGACAAAAAATTTAAAGTTGCAAAAATCGTCTCATACATTAAGTCGTAAATCATCGCTAGTTGATTCCATTAATCTCGTCATTATTCTTATTCGGGATCGTTATCTAAACACGCAAGGTAATGTGCGAAAATTACATTGTTTAATCAGCTAAGTGCATGCAATATACGAGTTGATAGTTTGGCATGCGGGTATTGCTATTCCATTTATGATCTTAACAAGATGGTATAGACATACAATTTTAATATTTACAGTTTGTTCAAAATAAAGTGAATGATAGGAATTACACTGTGACGCTTCAAAAAAACTGTCTATGCGGGACTTGTAATTTGAAGTCTTAATAACTGAATAAGCTAATTATGCCGGTATTTTAACACGTGTGTGGAGATAAAGATAATTATTACTAATCAGCAGAAAAATGTTACTCATTTTTCTTAAATCTTACATATTTTATTTAGTGATCTTTAAAAGTCTCTTTTCAAAATAAATTTCTAAATAATCTGTACACTTGTCAATATTATGAGTCAAATTTAAAATATGCCTCTGTCGTTATCGTCTGCTTGGAAGTATTTCAAACGGTTCATAACAAAGTCAAAGATAGT
Organism: Saxidomus purpurata; assembly: GCA_022818135.1. Classification (NCBI taxonomy): domain Eukaryota; kingdom Metazoa; phylum Mollusca; class Bivalvia; order Venerida; family Veneridae; genus Saxidomus; species Saxidomus purpurata. The sequence goes on along the minus strand of JAFMSR010000018.1, from coordinate 6,358,212 downwards.
CCATTTACTCTATTACAAAATGTATATGTCGATCACGGGAATGATTGTTTTCGGAGTACTCGATCGGAAGAAGGACCAAGTAATCGAATATCAAATTTGGAACTCGTTGCCATCCTTACTTATGACAGACACAGTACAGAGATTAAGGACAATGCTTATTTATCGTTTATATTCCTTAACCATTCTGCTAATAGTTAACTCATAATAAAAAACAAATGAAATATGTACTAGTTTTGTGTAAAACTCACGATTGGTCACCGATGATGAAAAAGTAAGTGATAAACTTTCTGCCTTCCTCTGTTCGTAACGTGTCTGGATTTAAAAGTGAAAAGACAACTGAATCTATATTACGGTTACAAATGTACCAAAAAAGAGATTCTGATACCCTATTTGAATACTATTACAAAGGATAAAAATAGAAAGAATCCGGTCAGGTTTTTAAAGTTTTAGGAAAGGTCTTTAATACCATTTCATTAGCAAGAATTTATATCTAAGAATGTGCAACAAACATCTGTGTTATCTAAATGTATTGCACGTATCATTTTAAAGCACGTTTGAGCCTATCATTGAATTATGCAGCAATAGTCAAATAGCGACTTAGCTGTGATCTGGCAGCCTCTTTGGAGATCTTCGATCTCGGAAATTATTATGTTTAACTGACGTTTTTGCTACTTGCCTTTATGTACGGAAGCGTCCTGGTGCCAATTCATAATGTTCTATAAAAAAGAGTAACTCCTACGTAGGAGATAAAAAAAGCCTAATTAGGAGTTTATAACTCCTACGTAGGACTTTATAACTCCTACGTAGGAGATAAAAAGGCCTAATTAGGAGTTTATAACTCCTACGTTGGACTTTATAACTCCTACGTAGGACTTTATAACTCCTACGTAGGAGATAAAAAAGCCTAATTAGGACTTTATAACTCCTACGTAGGACTATAACTTCTACGTAGGACTTTATAACTCCTACGTAGGACTTAATAACTCCTACGTAGGACTTTATAACTCCTACGTAGGAGATAAAAAAGCCTAATTAGGACTTTGTAGCTCCTACGTAGGAGATAAAAATCCCTAATTAGGAGTTTATAACTGTATGTTTGCCAACAACAATAACTGTAGCTTTCAATCTATGATTAAACAGCAGTTCTTTAAATATCACACACACCCTATACATTAGAGCCATAAAGGAGGAATTCTATCAAATATATTCAAGTTGGGACCTGTTGGTAAAAATTGACCGCATCCAGGGATTTTACATTCTTCTCTGAATCCATTAATCAGGCTGATTTTAGCAATCTTAACAATGTGACTTTTGTGAGCAATTCAGGGCCATCATAACTCTCTTGTTGTTAAGATAAGAATACGCTTCGATAGCCTAGTGGTAGAGGGTCAGCTTTGGGTGTGGGAGGTCATGGGTTAGATCCCAGGCCGCGTCATACCAAAGACGTGAAAAATGGTATCAGTAGCTCCCATGCTTGGCGTTAGCATTAAAAGGGAAAAACTGGCCTCTTCTCTCATACCCTCCTGGCGATGGATTCCATCAGGAATGAGTTGTTGACAGTGATTAATATAAGTTATTCGAACTTGCTTCACAATCGACCTAAAATAAATTTGTATAAACTAAGATAAGAATAAAGCTAAGTAGCTGAGCATCTTTATGTTTTTCACTTTAATGTGCTATGGTAAATATTCATTTCATGGGCAAGCACTGAGAATAATCATATGTGCTGTACTGTTGGCAGCTCTTGTTAGCAGCCCAGTGTAACAGCCCAGTTTTCCCCCAGTGAGTCAATTCAGACTAGGGGGGGGGGGGTGAGAACTGACTAGTCAATTTCTTACCCCTTATAAAATTCTGTATGTAATTCTGTTATAAACTCCTAATTAGGCTTTTTTATCTCCTACGTAGGAGTTATAAAGTCCTACGTAGGAGTTATAAAGTCCTACGTAGGAGTTATAAAGTCCTACGTAGGAGTTATAAACTCCTAATTAGGCTTTTTATCTCCTACGTAGGAGTTACAAAGTCCTACGTAGGAGTTATAAAGTCCTACGTAGGAGTTATAAAAACAAAAATAATATCAAACAGGGAATGCCACATACCAAAAACGCAGCCTCCCCAAAACGAGCCCCATAGCACCCAGAAGTGCACACCACCAACACACACACACACACACAACACACACACACACAATCATGTACACACACACACATACACTACCAACACACACTAGCATACAAAGCAAACACACGAGGACAAAACGAACAATTAAAGGAACACAGTGGGGCACCGCCTTGGAACGGTCAGTGGCAAAAACACCACTGGGGAGCTTAAACCGGTTTATGGTGCGCACCCAACCTCACTCTTACCCCCACCATGTTCCAAAGTCACAGGACAGTGTAAATAAAAGTAATCCCTGCTAGGTGAATCTCTAACACACGCAATGGAAACAAAAGGCATGGTATGTAAAACACAAAAATGCTCGTGTATGAATATATAAAAAGCAAACCTTGAGAACCAAAAAACGTATGTACTCAATGCCTTTGCAGAAGGCAGAGCACCAAGAGAAACACCCTTAAGGGCCCGACGAAACAGACCAGAGGACAGAAATCAAAACAGTTTCGTCCCAGTGGGATTTAAAAACTGCCCATCACAGAGTCCTCCCCATCTTCCGTCAGACACAATCAAAGAGGGAAGCATAGCGTCCAACTGTAAACGGGTTGAACACCAAACATGCGGTGTGTCTCAAAACAGTTGGGTCGTAAGCTCTTTTAACAAAACGTTTTATAATTTTAGCAAATACAGTTGGAAAATTGCCATGACCCAAAATCTTACGAAGTTTGTAAACCACATCCCCATAAAAATCGGGTTTTGAAATACCTTCTCGCAGAAGAGTCTTTAGATTACTATTGAATTTCAAAACCAAATCAGAATTACGATAGTAAAATTTAGCAAAATATTTACGCAATTTGTAATAACGGTAGCCCTGTTGAAGAAGTTTATTTGTAATATATTGATTACGTTCATTGAAATCCTCAACATGACTACACGCTCTGGCAAACCGAATTAACTGAGAAATGTATACCCCATAAGATGTAGCATGAGGTACATCCCCATCCAAATGGGGGAAATTTACAATACTAAAATTAAAATCATCCCTCTTGTCAAAAATTTGGTATGTATAATATTGTTATAAACTCCTAATTAGGCTTTTTTATCTCCTACGTAGGAGTAATAAAGTCCTACGTAGGAGTTGTAAAGTCCTACGTAGGAGTAATAAACACCTAATTAGGCTTTTTTATCTCCTACGTAGGAGTTATAAAGTCCTAATTAGGCTTTTTTATCTCCTACGTAGGAGTTATAAAGTCCTACGTAGGAGTTATAAACTCCTAATTAGGCTTTTTTATCTCCTACGTAGGAGTTATAAAGTCCTACGTAGGAGTTATAAAGTCCTACGTAGGAGTTATAAAGTCCTACGTAGGAGTTATAAACTCCTAATTAGGCTTTTTTATCTCCTACGTAGGAGTTATAAAGTCCTACGTAGGAGTTATAAAGTCCTACGTAGGAGTTATAAAGTCCTACGTAGGAGTTATTCTTTTTTATAGAACATTATGAATTGGCACCAGGACGCTTCCGTATGTATGTATATGCATCATCTTATATCGTATTATAAAATAAACCATTGACAATTTTACCATTTTTGTCTTTATATCCGCATGAAATGAAATGTTCCTTGGTAAGTCTTGGATTTCTTTTTTGAAATGCGAATACAATATTCTTTGAAATACTTGAAATGTTTATCTAACAGACGACTGACATACAATGTATTTAAAGTTATTCTTTCTTTGCTTCTACTTTCCAAATTCGGCCAATGGATGACATTTGGTCAGTCACTATGATTTTCGAAGTTTTCCCTGTATAAGCCAATGTGAAATCAGGTGTCCCCCGAGCAGGGTCAATTTTGAACCGGGGGTCATGATTTGAATAATCTTGGCAGAGGTTCACTGGAAAATGTTACATTCCAAATATATAATAACCTTTATGCCTTCCAGTTTTTGAGTGGATATTTTTTACTTTTCGCTACCAAAGCAACCAGAGATTAGGTAGATCTAGAGCTCAATGCAAGGAACATCCCTTTATAATAACAAAGGTATATACATTGTATTCCAGTCATTATCATTAAACTAGGTTGCAGTACCGTTTAACATACAGTTATGCATGTAAAATGTTTATAGGAAAGTGATTTATTACAGATTGTCTCTTTTTCGATTATTTGTGACAAAATGGGGCATTAAATGTTCTTTAAAATTGTATTTACATGTATTTAACATTTTACGTTCTGACATTGAACAAATTATTTATATGCTTTGAGAATATAATCTGCTAGATGTAGGGATAGTCCCATTAATGTAGGGATAAACCCTTTAATATGTTTTAGTATCATTTCAATGATGTCCAGCACAACTCTTATAAACAGTTTGCTACTAAAGATTATCTCAGAAAAAGTACACACTACGTACTGCAAATTAACAAGATGGAGAGGCAGATTCAGCTGACATGCAAATTAATTAGATTTTCACCAAGAAGTGTTACTATTAAAAACCATGTAAATCTTATTCCGTTCAGTTTACAACTTGATTGCTTGAAAGGCAGCATCAACCCTTAAATTTACTAAATCTATGTTTTCTTCCCTTGTAATCTGGCATCACATGCAGTCCATGTGTTATGATAGAAAGTAAGTCATATCGTTACTCTCTATAGGCCATCGGTCATTTTGAAATGACACTTTATTCCATATGTTATGACAGTTTGATATTTTCTCTGTTTCTGTTTGTTGTCTAAGTAGGCATGTGGAATACCTAATAAGGTAGATAAAATGTGCCAATGAAGTTGATCTGTGATCACAATTAGACCTCGCTGAAAGAAACGTTAGCCGCTGGTTGTCATGAGATATACATTTTTCATCGGTGAAGTACCTGTCGTTGTTTTCCAGTTTATCAAATCAGATGCATGCATGTTATAAAAATCTTGTGGTTGAAGTGCCTTATATGATTGTGATTCTTTGTTTTTTGGCATAATCCACAGAAAATCATATGTCGGGATCATGTTCGAGGAGAGTAGAGACTTTTGGTAATGCTTGTATGAGATGAGTAATGACGTTTGATAATGCATCTTGGAGTGGACTCAGAACAGTACAGACTTTTAATAATACATCTTAGAGAAGAGTAGATAGTTTTAATGCGTCTTGGAGGACGTGTTGGAGGAGAGAAGATACTTTTAGTAATACGTCTTCGAGGAGAATAGAGACTTTTCGTAAAACGTCTCGGAGTAGAGACTTTTGGTAAGAGTAAAGACTTTTGGTAATACGTGTTGGAGGAGAGTAAAGACTTTTGGTAATACGTGTTGGAGGAGAGTAAAGACTTTTGGTAATACGTGTTGGAGAAGAGTAAAGACTTTTGGTAATACCTGTTGGAGGAGAGTGAAGATTTTTGATAATACGTTTAGACTAGAGTAGAGACTTTGAAAATTAAAAAACAAGCACAACAGTCTCTGGATATATCATAGAACACAATCAAATGTAATTTTATGTACATGTACATGTAGACATAGAACTAGATCTATACACATATAATACTGTAAATAGGAAATAACTGAATTGCTGCCACATATAGAGGTCAGTTAGCTTAGCTTTCAGAGCAAGTCATGCCTATTATCTTTAATATATTTTTGGTTTATAGGTCCACTCGAGTTCAAATCCCGATATGACTTTTCTATGTATATATAGTGTATTTAGCTGATACATTTTTTAATTCTTTTAATACTTGGCTATAGAAGACCAATTGTATCCGAACACTCTTCATATATAAGAAATTTGGTATAAGAAATCCCTTACACGTTGCTTCTTATACCAGACCCAGGGTATCCTTTATTTTATTTTCACTCTTTACATTTTTCAACCCTAGCCATTGTACAGGTTTCCCATTGTAAAATGTTAATAATTGACTAAGCATGTATGAAATGTGCTATTGTGTTACTTGAATAATTTGATTAGTAAGTACATGTAGACTGACATCAAACAGTAAGTGAAATAGTTTTATATAAATACAGAAATATGAAAATAGAAAAGGAGAAATGAAATGAATTAACTGAAAATACATAAATTTAATAGAATACAATATGCTAAACTGGCGGAACTACTGATAATGTCTTAAAACGAATTACGTCAGAAAAGCTTAAAATGATTTCTTATTAAAGATGTAATCTAATAACCTCTAACCTTCCTAGTTAAGTATAGAAAATCAGATTTCCCCTAGTCAGTCACAGGCAGGGGGTGACACATCTGTAATTCTTTAACTGTGCAATTTCAATGCTATAATTGACCAACAACATACTTTATTAGATTTTTGTGTCACCTAGTGTATAAAAATCAAGAAACATAGCTCTGCTTAGTCTTAGTTACAAATACAATCTACCTTCCTCTACAGTTTGAAGTATTGCAGAAAATATAATAATCCATTAGCAAGATACATGTAGGCCTACCAAAGAGCAAATTCATTCGTTGCCTGATAACCTTTCAAATCATTACAATACATCGTGCACATGGTGGCTATATAGTCTAGCAAGTGAAAGTCAAGGAATTTTCCTAACAGTAATTAATGTACAAGGAAACACTAAAGGAAACACAAATTTTATTTTTTTTCCTAAAAAAACAATCTGGCAGTCAGACCTAGGGAGACTTTGGCTAAGAGCCACTTTTTTTTCGTCTCTTACAGTAATAAGGCCTCACAACATGAACATGTTAAGGCGTTATGTAAATTCCACTTCTAGACAGTGCCTTTCTCATATATGTATTAGTAATATGCAACATTGTGAAATAAACAGGCACAAAGTACGTAGTCTATTGTATAAACAATACTAATATATACACAAAGAAAAAAGTTAAGCACCCCCTGAAATTTTTAGATTGACTTATCTAACGAAGCTTTATCATGAAAACACCGTCAAATTGAGCTAGGGAAGAAGAATGTTATCCGTAACAGCAACCCTCTGGCAAACAGACAACGGCAAAATTGTAATATAATGTTGTTTTTTTCGAGTCATGTTGTTGAACAATCAACAGGTGCCGTTTTATCCGAAATCAAAAACACATGCAGAGGTCATAGGAAGATTTAAGGTGGCGAATAAGAGTAAACAAATGCAATTTTGAGTCTTCAGATGACATCCGTACTTCATACGTTCAGTAACAGAGTAAACCTTCGCTGTGCCTGGGTGACCAACCTGACCCTGACTATTCAGCCTCCGTATGAACTTCGGATATTTTTAAAGACAATCTGCTTACACTCGCAGTGCAAAACTTATTGCAGTTTGTGCAGAGGGATGCTGTTATGATTTACAGCATTTGTTCCTCCGTTTATTTGAAAGTGATTTTATGATACAATTTTTTTAAGTCACTATATAACTTTCAGGGGGGGGTTTAACTTTTTTATAGGGGTATATTTTTCATTTCGCTTCAGAAAAAAAAATACACAGTTATGATCAGTTAATTCTAAAAATATGTTTTTGATAAACTTAAAGCAAACTTTTGTTTTGTAATCCCGCCATTTGTGTAAATCGTCAATTTCAAAAGTATTTTTCTACACTGTATACCACTTTACCACATAATTTGATAAATGACAAGCTAACTGCCCTAATTCAAAAGGCTTTTGCCAGGGAGAATGTTACATTTCTCGCCTGCAATTTCGATAAAGCTTTTTTTACTAGCTGTATTGTTAAACATTATACTATGTGGACCTGTGACGAAGTTTGTAAAGCCCTTTCCTTTTTATTGAACAACATTTATATAAGGTTTGGGAATGCAGTTTTCAGACAAGTAATCGGTATTCCCATGGGAACAAATTGTGCACCCCTTGTCGCAGATTTGTTTTTATATTGTTATGAAAGAGACTTTATGTTGAGTCTTTCTCCAGACACGCAGGCAGACATTATCACTGCTTTTAATAATACATCACGCTATCTGGATGATATTATTAATATGGATAACCCGTTTTTTGGTCAATTGGTGGACACTATTTATCCCCGGGAACTCCAGTTAATTAAAACTAACAATTTGGATACTGGTGCTTCATTTTTAGATTTACATCTCTCTATTTATAACAATATTATACATACCAAAATTTATGACAAGAGGGATGATTTTAATTTTAGTATTGTAAATTTCCCCCATTTGGATGGGGATGTACCTCATGCTACATCTTATGGGGTATACATTTCTCAGTTAATTCGGTTTGCCAGAGGGTGTAGTTATGTTGAGGATTTCAATGAACGTAATCAATACATTACAAATAAACGCCTTTTGTTTCCATTGCGTGTGTTAGAGATTCACCTAGCAGGGATTACTTTTATTTACACTGTCCTGTGACTTTGGAACATGGTGGGGGTAAGAGTGAGGTTGGGTGCGCACCATAAACCGGTTTAAGCTCCCCAGTGGTGTTTTTGCCACTGACCGTTCCAAGGCGGTGCCCCACTGTGTTCCTTTAATTGTTCGTTTTGTCCTCGTGTGTTTGCTTTGTATGCTAGTGTGTGTTGGTAGTGTATATGTGTGTGTGTACATGATTGTGTGTGTGTGTCGTGTGTGTGTGCGTGTGTGTGTGTGTGTGTGTGTGTGTGTGTGTGTGTGTGTGTGTGTGTGTGTGTGTGTGTGTGTGTGTGTGTGTGTGTGTGTGTGTGTGTGTGTGTGTGTGTGTGTGTGTGTGTGTGTGTGTGTGTGTGTGTGTGTGTGTGTGTGTGTGTGTGTGTGTGTGTGTGTGTGTGTGTGTGTGTGTGTGTGTGTGTTGGTGGTGGTGTGCACTTCTGGGTGCTGTGGGGTTCGTTTTGGGGAGGCTGCGTTTTTGGTACGTGGCATTCCCTGTTTGATATTTTTTTTTTTTTTCTCGGTGTCAAAAGTGGCACTCCTCAGCCAAGCACACATAAGGCAAGAAACGTAAGAAGTGACTTTAATATAAATCTGATGTTACTACCTATGATACGTCTTTCAACATTTAGTGCCTGCGAGGTCATACTATGTAAAGTGTAATTATTTTTAATTGGCGAAATGTCCCTATCAGTCAGTTTTGATATGTGTCCGATGATCCACACAGAGCCTTGTGCATAAAACGGTATATCACATAGAAGTTTCTCTTTAAACCTAGAACTCGTCAGAATTTTATTGAACAACGGTAAATAATTGATAGATTTAACACTAAACCAATAATTAATTTGACGGGTATTTAAATTCTAGTTGATGTTAGCTGTCATTTTATTTCAGTTTACAAGTAAATGCTAGTAATTCATTTGAACTGTCACAGGCAACTAAAAGTCGGGACATCCTTCTATCATAATACGCTATTCTGGGTTTCAAAACACCATCTGCTTTTGTTAGGATCACTGCAAACGTTTTCTGTTTAGGTGAAAATTGTATAATTGTGTCACTGTGAAGCCCGCAAACAAACACTTGACCTGTACCGTCTGTACTCATTCCGGTAGGGAATTTCAGCTCATTACAGCTGAAAGTATTCACCATATCCCCAGCGAGATCCAACATTGATATTTTATCAGTATCAAAGCTGGTAACAAGAAGATGCTGACCGTCATCACATACTGTGATACGCTTTGGTACTGCAGTTAGGCGATGTGATACGCTTGGTAGATAATCTTGTAGTTGTCCAGCGTTGTTATATACTTCTAAATAACCAGATGACGAATCGGAATAAATGCCACAACAAATATATAGTTTACCATTTGCATACACCATACCTCTGCAGTCGCTTCCTGCATTTACTGATTTTGTGATAGACAACTTCTTTCTCAAAGAAACAAATTCAAATTCCTTTTTCACAGACACTACAGCATCGCCAGAATCAAGAGCACACACGTGTAAAGGGTTATCTGGTAACTGTATGGAATCAATAAGTTTGTATGACTGATCAAGCAGCTTTAATTTCTTATTGCTTATATCGTTTATAAGTATTTTCCCATCTGATACCTGACATATGTCAAGTATGTCACACAGCTCCGTGTCAGACTTGTCTCGCACATTGAACTTCCCAAACAGTTGTGTTTCATATACAGCAAATTGATCCAAATGACCTGCAAGAACCCGTGGCAAAGGAGACAGAGTCGATTGCGCTAATTCAACGTTTCCTGCTGAAGATGAATGTCGTGATAAGGACACATTTGTGGCAATTGATCCGATTGTACCTATCGAGCTAAGAAACTTTTCAATACAGCCGTTTAATGTGAAATCAATAGACTCACGGGCGGCGGCAGAAATGCTGTGGACTCGTTTTGTGGATTCATGGACGAAGCTCTTGCCGGTTTTAACATGGAAAAATAGTTCGCATTCATTATCTTCCTTAGATGAATCGAGCTGTTTTAGGATGTCTTCAGCCTTTGTCTTCGCCTTATTGAGAAATTTTATTTCTTGTTCCAAACTACTGACGATGGTTGTCTCTTTCAAATTAAGCTCGGTCATACTTTTCTGCTCCAAATCGTCAAATAACTTGTTCACTTTCTTACGAAAGCTAGCAATAGTTTTCTGAACCTCATTCTTTTCCTTTGCAACGCGAGATATGTCTTCTGTCCGGTCTACTTCAACTTTTTTAACATCCGATAGGAAACGTTTTGTTTCCTTCTTGATAATTTCGTACTCGTTGCTGGTCTTGATACCTTTAGCTGCGTCAGGTAAATGTTGTGTTTCAGCACAGTCACTGTAATGGATAACGTATTTATTACAAAACAATCGCTTAAAAGGAAATAATATTTCAGATATCCTGCCTTTTTATTTTTACCACGTTTGTCCAACTTCGAATATGTTTACATTGTACTACTTTATACATGTAAATATTCTCAACAGTAATACTTTACTTTGAGAAGTGTCTTGATATAAATGACTATGAAAAACAATTTTACCAACTCTAGCTTGAATGTATTTGTTTTTATAAATTTGGCTAATTCAAACAATTGTCTTTTTCTGAGTCGGAGAACTACAGGTTGCACGAATCAAGTATCGGTTTAAAAAACGTTAGACAATTATAACATCATAAAGTGAGTAGTACATACGTTTTCAATGAATGTTTGAGTTGCCTCTAAATTAATTCAGTGTAAAAACTTTAAGAGATTAAGTAACTGTTGACATAATTGTCATACATCAAGCAACGATATAATTATGTGGACCATTGACAGAGCCTCGGCGGATTTTCTTAAAACGATTTGAAAACAGGTTTTATGTATGTAAATGGTTAAATATACTGTCGCTGAATGAATAGAAGTGATGATCACACCTAAAGTTTAACTAACTGGCACCCTTTGATAAACCACAGATTGAACAGCCTTCGGTTAACAATGAAATAGTTAGTTCAACCATATAATCTAGTATCCGATTGTCCAAACGAAAGCAAAATAAGCAAAAAATGCCACAAACATGTCTCAATGTTTACATTTAAAATGGCCGACTTTTTGCATGTCGAACTTTCGAACCAGGTCAGAAGAACGTGAAATTTTAACAGTTAAATGAATTCTTTAAAATAAACAATCCTCAAATAACTTATTATTAATACGTGTAATTGATAAAGATTAAATAAACTGTATGATCAACTTTACAATGAATATTTGGATGTACTTTCTCTTTAATATTGTTCTGCTATTAAATAGTAAGAATGTTTAATGATGACATATTTAAAACTTTATTATCATCATTTCTAAGTAAAAAATAGTAAGCAAATATTTGCGAAAGTGCCTTGTCTGACTTTTTCAAGTTTTGCTCATATGATCGTTGCTCGAAAGAACATTTGTTCATTTTCATAATAAGCCTCATTATCGTCATCAATAGCACTCATTATATAAGTTCATGTTTGTCTGAAACCTTGGTAAACCACTGATGTATGAGGATGAATAACCTTAAACTGCCCGACTAGTATGACTTCCAGTTCGTTTCTCTATAGAAAAATACAATTATGAAGCATAATTAACATCCGGCTTTTCTTAAGGCGCATCATACAATGACAAACTTTAAACAACTTGTTAAAATATCTTACATATCGGGTTTACCCGGCTGAAAAGTCGACCTTACAGCTTTCATATTGAATGTAAATGAATAAGTTTAAAGGGGTAACTAGACTATATAAACCACTTGATGGCGCTTGAGCAGGTTTTTCAATAATTTCAAACATGTCTTAGATCAGAGACTCTTTTATAGAAATTCTTACAAAATACAGAACTGTTTCCTTTGAAGTTTGCTGCAAAGGTAAACTGTGCCATTTTAAAACAGTTTATCCATATATCTTAATTTCATATCACTTCTTTAAGTGACTTTATGAAAAAAATCAACCTGTCAAAAAGACGATCTCAGATTTGAAATTCCCGGGAGGTGCTGCTAATTGCTGATAAACTGTGTTTGTAAACAAAGCCACGTGGTGATGTTTATACACTTGAGGGTAGTGGCACACAGAACAAAAACAGTTTGCTAACTTTGATGAAAGTTTATTTCCATAAAATGAGAATATCCTTCATTAGACTGAATCATTAAGTTATTCAAGACCTATATAAGTAAGTTAAAAGTCAGCAGATAACACTTATAATTATAATATGTCTTTGTGCAGAAATCTGTTTAACTTGCCATATGTTTTTCGAGTAGTCAGTATGGACGCTTTTAGTTTTGTAATGTCTAACTTGCAAAAGTACACAGTAGGACATAACTTCCCCTGCACAATGTTGCAGTTCAATATGTTTTCTTCTTCCCCCATTCGTCTATACGTTACTCAAAAAGCTCCTTATGTCTATAGTGTAGTTCAATATTTTCTCTAATAATCTTAAGTTATATGATACCCTTTCCGGGTTCAAGTAGTCTTCTGTTTCTTAGTCAAACCCATGGGTTTACAAGGCAAAATATAAACAGTGTTGGTATAGATTAAACATAATGTTTATGTGACTTAGACTTAGACGAAGAATCCTCCTACTAAACCACTGCAAGGATTGCACCTGCAGGATCAGTTAATACCATCCTGGCTCATTATATATTAAGATCCATTATTTACCAAGAATGAGGCTTTTAGATTAATTTAACTTTGATTTTAGTTTTTTTTTTTTTTTTTTCATTTTATTCCTTGATAGTCTACAATTAACATCATATCGTGTTATCATCACTATGAATTTTCAAATCTGTGTCAAGAACATTAAAACTAACACACATAGCTCCTTTGATATAAGCTATACATGTCTTTTTCTTATGCACATTTTCTGCAATGCTTTTAACATGAACTTTATTTTTTAACAACTACATGCATGTACATTGTATTGTGATTTAAACTGTTGTGATAATTTCCCACCTTTTTCTGACACAAGTTTCATGTCTAGAAGTTGTGTCTTTAAAAAGTACATATACCAGACCTGCGTGCTGATGGCATTTGATTACCAATTAATTTTGTGACTCTATCTTAATTGGGTGCTGACATATTCATTTTACCACAATGTATTTAAATTGTACGAAATTGCATCAAATCAGGCCGTGTTTAAAATTTGACCATGGTGGTGTGAAATGTAGCATTTATCTTTAAATTTTCTAAAAGGGGATAATATTAATGAAATTCTGGGATAAAAAGAAAGGGAGAGGCAATCATTCAGGAGGTGGATAAAAATTCTGATTCCAAAAACCTCAGTCATATATACAAAATATAAGAAACGTAAAGAAGCCCCTAGTCAGCGCAAGAGCTAAAATCGTCTGCTTGCTATTGTGATTCATTCACTCCTTGTGCTATTTTTACCAACCTCCAGTTTAATTGACAGGCAGTTTAGAGGAATCAAGTTACAGCTGCACTGAGGAATTACTCGCGAGTTGCCAATTTAGATCGCTGACAAGGAAGTGCTTCGCTTCAACAAGTTTAAAAGAAAAGAATAACAATAAAAACGCATGAAAGCCTCGCATAACTATAGTAGAAAATACTACGTAATTCTTTAATTTGCACTAAACAACTCACATTTTAATTAATACGGACCCTTGCGTTGTAATGGTATACGTTTGCAACGATCACTCAGACAAATCCTTTTTGGATGATCACGAGTACCCATTCTGCATATTTTTAAATTATACCAAAAGAATAGTAAATAAACTGAAACAATGACAGCGCAGTGGGTTATTTATTTAAAAAACGAGTTCCTTCACAGAGCTCGAATATAATATGCACTGTAGTAATAAAAATATTGCGATTAAAAACAACATCTATACTGTAAATAACTTTAAAGTATGTATTTGACTATTTTTCACTCATTTTTTACTCTGTAATTTCCTCATTTAACTTGTCCATGTTGACAATGCTTGTAGTGTAATAATACTAAAAATGTAATATAATGGCAGTAAATCATTTAGTTAGTATCTACATGTACTTAATCCATACGAAGATCAGCCTAAATTGCTCATCAAATCACACGTTTTCACATACCTATTTAGTTGAAAAGTATTAAATAACACGTACGTCATAAATCTATACGAACTTTAAAGCATACAATGACATGACCTACTTAAATTTACGAAAATACAGAAATAACTGATATTTATCTTGACAAGCTAATACTTATCATAATCGCCTCAAACGAGTAGAAACGTTTGCTCAAACCTTTTAGAATTTATAGGGTTAATACATTTAAATTTCATTTCCCTAAAATATTATGATCTTGATATAAGTGATTGCATGTAAAACATTACACATGTGGTTACCTGTGATCAAAAGCCTTACAGACGCTGCAGCAGACGACATCATGGTTTCCACAAAATATATTCATGAGTTCGCCAGGGTGCCTAAAACATCGCTTTGTAGGAAAAGACTTCAATGTGGACTGCCTCGCGGTAGGGAACTGCCCTTGATCCAAAAGTGTGTGTCTCATGTTGAGAGGAATCCTATTGTGTATTGTGCTCAGACATTTGTCACACATATAAACGAAACATTCCTCACAGTATTTATTAGCCTCCACGTGTTTCCCTTGCCCCTCACACAGAGAACACGGAAAATCATAGAATGGTTCATGTCCGCCCTCTAACGTCCTAGATAAATCACCACCGGTTGCCATATTGTGAAAATATATTGTCAGGTATCTTGAATACTGTCATGTGACGATATTTATCAATATTCACTCAGTCGTAAAACTTTTAGATGTAAAAAAATTTACTACTTTTCTTTACACCGGATGATACTAGCGGCAAAACAAGTCAAGCATTATTTGTCGTGTGTTGTAAATATATTATCAATGGAACCATGTTTAATATTTTATGCGGCTGTAACTACACGTTTACCATATATTTAGAAGGGGCATTCCCTACAACAAGCAAACTAGTATACCTGTTTTTGAAATGGGCTAAATATACATGTTAAATAAGTGACAGACAAATTAATGAGTATATTTGAGTTGACCCAGTGGGCTAGTGGTCACGATCGTTTTCGTAAGAAAGCAGGTTCTGAGGCTCAATTTCCACAGCCGAAATGTTTATGTTTCCTTGGGTAAGAAACTATCACCACTGCCTCGGTTCACCCAGCTATAAAGTGTACCGGCAAATTTCTGTAGGTGAAATGTGGTTGGTTTTAACGAGTTTTAAGTTTAGGGTTGATGCGTAGAAACACTACATAATCAATATTAATTGCAATGTTAAATAGAACTTACCTTTTGATTTTAAAATATAAGGACCACTGAAGAAACTTTATATTTTTTATTGCAAACAGAAGCTAATCACTCAATAATATGTTACAAATCATGATTAGAGGAGTTGTTCCTCCAAGCAAAGATGCTAAATCGGTCAGATGATAAGCAACTAAGACAAGTGTTGAACAAAGTCCTTGGATCTGAAATTATCGTGCATCATTTTCTAAGACACGAGGACAAAACGAACAATTAAAGGAACATCTGTTTCTGACAAGTTACTGCCAGTGAAGATGATGGTCAATTAACAATGACTAATCTATAAATTGTTTAGTTATTTAATGAAATTATCATTACATGAGTGATTTGATATAGGCCCTATCATTTGTCCTCTGGCACTCGTATTGGCCCTCGCCCTGGGGTCTCGGGCCAATACGAATGCCCTCGGACAAATAACAGGGCAACTATCAAATCACTCATTTAATAACATATACTATAGATAAATTAAAGTTCTCTATCTGTTTTTTTCACTCTTTTTTACTTAGTATATGTCTCTCCTTTTGCTTGGCCATGTTGACAATGCATGTAGTGTAATAATACTAAATATGTAACATAATGGTAGTACATCATTAAGTACCTACTTAATACATAAGAAGAAACCTAAACCGTTCATCTATCACACGTTTTCACATATCAATTTAGTTGCAACCTACCAAATAATACTCCTGACCCTAATCGTACGTCATAAATATATAAACTGACTTTTGCCCGAGACCGTACATATACGAGATGTTTCACCTAAATCGTAAACGTAGGTGACATTTGACACTGATCAGACGTCATTTCAGTGCTGATGAATACATCAACAATACTTTCTACGAGCCAACTGAAATAACTGATATTTATCTTCACAATCTGAAACATACCATGATCATATTTGCGAGTAGAAATTTTGCCAATACATTTGTAGAGTGCAAACAAACATTTCATTTCTCTAAAAGTATTTTAATCTTGATATACATGTAAGTGATTTAAACATTATACATTTGGTTACCTGTGATCTAACGCCTTACAGGCGCTGCAGCAGACGACATCATGGTTTCCACAAAAGATATTCATGAGTTCGCCAGGGTGCCTCAAACATCGCTTTGTAGGAAAAGACTTCAGTACGGATTGCCTCGCGGTCGGTAACTGCCCTTGATCCAACAGTTTGTGTCTCATGTTGAGAGGAATCCTATTGTGTATTGTTCTCACACACTTGTCACACATGTAAACGAAACATTCCTAACAGTATTTATTAGCCTCCACATGTTTTCCTTGCCCCTCACACAGAGAACATGAAAAATCATAGAACGGTTCATGTCCGCCCTCTAACGTCCTTGATAAATCACCACCGGTTGCCATATTGTTTAAAGATATTGTCAAGTATCTTTAATATTGTCATGTGACGATTTTTATCAATATTCACTCTGTCGTACAATGAATAATTTCCCTTTTTTAGATGTAGCAAAATTTACTACTTTTCTTCACAGTGGATGATACTAACGGTAAAATAAGTCAGGCATTATTTTGTCGTGTGTTGTAACTATATTATCAATGGAAGCATGTTTAATACTTTATGCGGCTGTGACTACACGTTTACCATACATTTAGAAGGTACATTCCCTACAACAAGCAAATAAGTATACCTAAGTGTTTGAAATTGGCTAAGTATACATAAAATATTTTTTAAGAAGTACAATGCCTTCTTTGTGCATATAATGTGATTTTTTTTAATCGTTCTCTACACACAAAAAAATGTTAAAGAACTGTTAATGAAGACAATACTGTAATATTTGGCTTGAACTTTGAGATTATTGACATTTTTTTATATTTTATGTGAACTAAGTTTACACCTATTAAAAAGTGTGCCTTTTTCAAACTGTAAAATTAGAAAATTTCCGAAATAACGCGGATTGAAGCATTCACAGTTGTTTATAACTTTCACAGGATATATATGTCTTATAGAAGATCAATATAATGGCCTTTTTGGTTTACGAAAAAAAATACTTGTATATATATGTTCTCTTCTTGTAAAATTAATTAACAAAATGTATTTATCATGTATTTTATAAATAATCTGCCATTTGTAGGGTATGCCCCTTTAAATCGACAATGCTGACACAATACAAGTATGCTAAATAGGTGAGAACCGGAAGCAGGCTATGAACATGCGGACCTACACTATGCATTTGATTGCTGGTTGCCTGAAAATAAGTGGATGCATACGGGAATATTATGTTAAGCCATATCTTCACTCACCCAAACTGCTTAGCCTCCGTAGGGATAAAATCAAGGTGGATGCCTACTTTAAAACTCTAGGCAGGCTGAGGCATTCGTAATATAGAAAAATACTTAATGAGGAACAAATGTTACTTTGCATTAGAAGGGCATATGAGGGAAATAAAAATGGTGTTTTGGAGACTTATAACATGAATGCATGTCAAATAAGTGACAGACAAATAAGAGAGTATATTTGAGTAGACTCAGTGGGCTAGTGGTCACGATCGTTTTCGTAAGAAGGCAGGGTGCGAGGTTCAATGTCCCCAGCCGAAATTTTGATGTTTCCTTGGGCAACAAACTATCAACACTGACTCAGTTCACGCAGCTGTACAAGTGTACCGGCAAATTCCTGCAGATGAAATGTGGTTGGTTTTAACGAATGTTAAGTTTGATGTTTACGCATAGAAACACTACATAATCAATATTAATTGCAACGTTTGATAAAGCTTACCTTTTGATTTTAAAATATAGAGAACACTGAAGATATACATTACATTTTGTATTGCAAACATAAGCCAATCAATCAATGATATGTAACAAATCAAGCAAAGATGCTAAATCGGTCAGATGATAAGCAACTAAGATACGTGTTGAACAAAGAGCTTTGATCTGAAATTATCGTGATAAGAATGACATGATCACTGGCCACGATTGCACAACGATTGTATTAAGAAAAACAGAGGCAGAAATCAATTACAGTTTCAGATAAAGAAATAGAGAAAACCGTTGCAGATATCACTGTTAATCAGAAATGCAGCGGTGAAGTGTCAGAAGTGAAAGACCTATTTCAATTACTATTTGACTTATAGACATTTGATAATTCGTCTTGGAGAAGAGACCTTTGATAATACGTCTTGGAGTAGAACGTTTGGTAATACGTGTTGGAGAAGCATATAGAGCTCAGCTGGTAAGAGCAACCCAGGCCTATTGTGCCTGATACATATGGAATCCCGATCCGACTTTCTTTGGTGTATAATGTGTATTTAGTTGATAAAATATTTTTTATTACTTTGATACATGACTATGTGAGACCGATTGCATCCGAACATTCTGCATATATAAGAAACTTTGTATAGAGAATCCCTAACAAGTTGCTTCTTATACCAGACACAAGATCTTGTATTTATTTTCACTCTACATTTTTCAACCCTCGTCATTTCATCGGTTTCTCATTGAAAAATATTGGTAATTGACTAAGCATGTGTGAAAAGTGCTATTGTGTTTCTTGATTAATTTGATTGGAAAGTAGACTTACATCAAACAGTAAGAGAAATAGTTTTATAGAAATACATAAATATGAAAAAGAGAAATGTGATGAATGAAATGGAAATACATAAGCTTAATGTATAATACAATATGCTGAATTGGCAGAACTATTGATAATGTCATAAAATAAATTAAGTCAGAAAAACTTAACAGTCTTATTAAAGATGTAATCTTTCAAAATCTGACTTTCCCTGTTAGTATCCAATTCAGATTTCCCACATAGTCCATAAAAAATCAAGATACAAAACTCTGCTTATTTACAATTACAAATTCCTTTACACCCTTCAAATTTGAAGTATTGAATTAAATACAATAATCCATTACCGAGACATATGTTGGCCTACCAAGCACCACATTTATTGGTTGCTTTCTTACCTCACAAATCATAACAATACAATGTGAGAATACCGGCTATGTACTACTGTGGAAATCTAGTAAATTTTCCTATCAGTAGTTAATGTATAAGCAGTAAAATCTGAGGGTAACATAAATAATCATTGTTTTTATATTGAAAACAATTTGACAGCTAGTCATAGGAGAGGCTTTAGGTAGGTGCCACTAGATCACTTCTTAGGTAAGGGCCATATCAGTCAGTTCTTAGTCGTGTTCAGGCGTACTGTAAGTCCACATTCTACGCAGTGCCTTATTTTATATTAGTTATATACAACATTATGTAATAACAGGCAAAAAGAACAAAGTACGTAGTCTTTTGCATAAACAATACTAACATACTAACTAAATAATACTAATTATCACACACAATTTCTCTGTAAACCGCGAAAGTGTTAGAATTGTATAGAACAATTGCATACAACTGACATATTTAGCACTAAACTCTAATTATTAAATAAAAAAAAATTGATCAATATTTACATTGTTTATAATGTTATATGTCTTTCTATTTCAGTTTACAGGTAAATGCCAATAATTCATTTGAATTGTCACAGGAAACTAACAGTCGCGACATCCTCCTATCGTAAAATACTTTTTTCGGTTTCAAAACACCATCTGCTTTTGTTAGGATCACTTCAAATTTTTGCTGTTTAGGTGAAAATTGTATAACTGTGTTACTTTGAAGCCCGCAAACAAACACTTGCCCTGTACCGTCTGTGCTCATTCCAGTAGGGAATCTTAGCTCATTGCAGCTGAATGTGTTGACCACATTTCCAGCGAGATCCAACATTGTTATATTTTCAGTGTGAAAGCTGCTAACAAAAAGATGCCGACCGTCGTCACTGACTGTGATACGCCTTGGTACTGCTGTTAAGCGATGTGGTGCACGCGGGATAGAATCTTGTAGTTGTCCAGCGTTGTTATATACTTCTAAATAGCCAGCTGTAGCCTTGGAAGGAACGCCACAACAAATATATAATTTATCATTTGTGTACACCATACCTCTGCAGTCACTTCCTGTTTTTACTGATTTTGTAATAGACAACTTTTTTCTCAAAGAAACAAATTCAATTTCCTTTTCCACAGACCTTACAGCTTCACCAGAGCCTAGAGCACACACGTATGCTGGGTTATCTGGTAACTGTATGGTATCAATCAATTTGTATGACTGATCAAGTAGCTTTAATGTATTATTACTTATATCGGTTATAAGTATTTTCCCATCTGATACCTGACATATGTCATGTATGTCACACGGCACCGTGTCAGACTTGTCAAGTACATTGAACTTCCCGAACAGTTGTGTTTCGTATACAGCAAAATGATCCAAAGGACCGGAAAGAACACGTGGCAAAGGTGACATAGTCGATTGTGCCAATCTTACGTTTCGTGCTAAGGACACGTGTGTGGCAATAGATCCAATCGAAGCTATCGAGCTAATATATTTTTCAATACTAGCGTTTAATTTGAAATATATAGACCCAGTGGCGGCGGCTGAAATTCTGTGGACTTGTTTTGTGGATTCATTAACGAAGCTTTCGCCTGTTTTGACATGGAAAAACAGTTCGCATTCATTATCTCCCTTGAATGAATCGAGCTGTTTTAGGATGTCTTCAGCCTTTTTCTTCGCCTTATTGAGAAATTTTCTTTCTTGCTCCAAACTACTGACGATGGTTGTTTCTTTCAAATTAAGCTCAATCCGACTTTTCTGCTCCAAATCGTCAAAGTACTTGTTGACTTTCTTACGAAAGCTAGCGATACTTTTCAGAGCCTCATTCTTTTCCCTAGCAATGCGAGATATGTCTTCTGCCCTGCCAGCTTCTGCTTTTTTAACATCTGAAAGGAAACGTTTAGTTTCTTTCTTGATAATTTCGTACTCGTTGCTGGTCTTGATCCCTTTAGCTGCGTCAGGCAAATGTTGTGTTTCAGCACAGTCACTGTAATGGATGACGAATTTTATTACAAAATAATCACTTAAAAGCAAATATTATGTCAGATTTGCTATGTATTTTTACCTCTTTCGTCGAACTTCGAACGTGTTTAAGTTGTACTACTAAGAAAATCTTCTCAACGCTAGAACATTATTTTGAGAAGTGTCTTGATATAAATTACTATGAAAAACAGTTTCACCAACTCAAGTTTGGATATATATGTTTTAGAAATTTAGGTTGTTCAAACAACTGCCTGTTTCTGCGTCGGAAAACCACAGGTTGGGCGAATCAAGTATCGTTTTCAGTGAGCGGTACATATGTAATCAATGGATTTGAAAGTAGCTTCTAAGTGTACAACCAAACTCACAGCAAACAAGATGAAACAAATACATAAAAACTTATCCGTAAATGTAATCATTTCAAATTCTAGTGTTGTCACATACATTTGTAGTGACAGATTAAACATTGGCCATATTTCAGGTAAATTTGTTAGAACAGTAATTTTTAAAAAAGTATTAAATGTTAAGCATATAGGAACATAGATCTAAATTTGCCATATGTACTTAAAAACAAAAACAAAGAAAAATCTTTAAAATTGTGAACTAAATAAGAAAAAAAACTGGACTTTCACTCTCTCCCCTCATTCCAAAAATGTGTACATTTTTCAACAACATGCACTGAGTTTCTTCGCTGGGGCTGGGTTTATTCTGCAGGTGTCTTTTTTTATCAATTTCTGTGATTTTGACATCGCTATTTTTGTTTTTTTAATTTTATAGAACAATTGTTCACAACTGACATTTTTAGTAATGCTTTCCCCGTTTAGCTGTAAGTCGGTTACGCTGGAAATTGATTTTCATGCTTTTGAGAAAATTATCATTATTTGAGAACTTGTATGACGAACTAAAGTTTTTGTGTACCAAATATCAAATCAAAATATTATTTAATATTGAAGAAATCTAGCGACAGTCCGATTAATTCTAGATCACCCCTCGTATATACGCAATTCTTGAACCAGGTCAAAGGAACGCGAAAGTACTTTGATAGTTTTGTGAATTCTATAAAATAATCAATACTCGAATAAAATTGTTTAGTTTATAAAGATTAAAATTGCATGTTTACTTTTAGACATTGAACTTGAATTTTTCCTGATTGGGTGCGCTTTTGCTTTCCTGTTTTACTAATTAGTGAGGATCTTATTTTTAGTTCAATGATAAATTGTTCAAAACTTTATTTTATTATCATTTCATTTCTAAGTAGGATGTCTTTTCTGACTTTTTCAAGTTTTGCTCATATGATTGTTCCATAGAACATTCGTTCATGATAAGTCTAACCTGACTTCTAGTTCGTTTCTCTGTAGAAAAATACAATTATAAAGTTCCCCATCCTGTTTATCTAAAGGTGTGTAATTTTGAATAAACCATACAGTAACAATTTTAAACCATTTGTTACACCATCTTACATATCGGGCTTACATAGAGATATGTAGGCGGTTGAAAAGCCAGCAATGCATCTTTAATCTTGAATGAAATCAAGATATACGATACAAAATAAACTTTATTTAAAGTTTTAACAATAAACATTAGCTATGTAAGCTATTTGCCAACTAAATAACAAAGCACATTAACAAAACATAACCTTGTAAGAGAGATTTCAGATGCATAAGATATCATTTGTTAAAAGAAATTATATCAAGTTACAAGATGTACAGTCATTTTAAAGCAATCGTTGACTAGTCGAAGTAGTGACTTTACTATCATCCTACAAATATCTTGCGCTTGAACAAGTTTTATAAAGAATGACAGAGACACTGTCCGGTTAGGATAATTTTACAATGACGTAACAGAAGAGTCTACTTTTATCGCCTAACACGTTATCTTATTCCAAGGGAGAGCACTAGGTGTAATCAATGTCAATATATATTATATTGTACATTGTATACAGTCGCTGTCACTATAGTGCAGTAGGTCTTGGACTCATAATCGTAATTTTGGTAATACTAGTTCAATGTACATATTCCACTACACGAGATGCCAGTAAGCACGAAATGCTTGTGGTTGAAATGGTTATCGAATCTTTCAAAGTTTTAGTATTTTTACTTTCATTTAATGTTCATTGTTTGTTTAAAAAGATTGAAAAAACATATATCTACACAATTTAAATTTTATTTGAAGTAATACTGAAACAATTCAATAGAAATAAATATTAAGCTTCGGTGAGGATCGATCCAGTCCTTAAAATCTTTATTTGTAGACACCCAGCGCCCTACCCACTGCGCCAACACACCGTTCGATCGAATATTCATGTATTTTAAAGCCTATAACCCTTTCCTATCAACCTGGATACGCAATGATTGTGAACTTTTGTGTACACATATATCTGTTACGTCACTGTCACATTATCCAAACTAGGCTATAGACTTTCGTGAAAACCTCACATAATTATTATGATTAATAGAAAGAACTACGCAATTCTTTGATTTGTTCTAAACCACACCCACTTCAATGCGGACCCTTCCGTTGTAATGGTATACGTTTGCAACGATCTCTCGGACGAATCCATTTTGGATTATCTCGAAGGTCCCAATCTGCATATTTTCAGATTATACTAAACAAGAATATTAAGTAAACTGAAACAATGACAGCGCAGTGTGCTTCGCATCTCTTCTTAAAATTAGTGTGCTCGACTATTATATGCACTGAAGTAATAACACTACTGCGATAATTGTTATATTCAATAACAACATTTATTAAGTAACTATTGTTTATTGGCTCTAATATTCTTTAACTACCCGACGTAATAAAATAGGAAGAGGTATCATGAAATTGAAAGACAGGGCCAATAACAAAACAAACACAGGGTCAATATCATTTATTGGACCGGTTAAATAAAAGATTGCTGACAAATGATTGGCTGTTGAGAAATCTGAGCTTCCAATTGGCTGATACTTTCATATGTTTAGTGTCTTGAAAACGAAAACTGCAGCCATCTTGAATTCTGTTGAAATCAGCATTGAAGATTGAATAGCAAAAACGAAAATCAACTTTTAATCAATTTTTGTCTGAAAACCATTTAATAAAAGGATTGAAAATGCTCCAACTTAGAAAATGAATACCCACATCAATATGTTTATTTAAAAAATAAATCTGTTAGAGAAATTTCTATTTACAGCTCTGCATGTACTGTCTGTTTCTGACCAGTTACTGCCAGTGAAGATGATGGTCAATAAACAATGAATAATTTATAGTTTGTTTACTTAGTTATATAGGCCCTATCATTTGTCCTCTGGCACTCGTATTGGCCCTCGCCCTAGGGTCTCGGGCCAATACGAATGCCCTCGGACAAATAACAGGGCAACTATCAAATCACTCATTTAATAACATATACTATAGATGAATTAAAGTTTTCTATTTGTATTTTTCACTCTGTTTGACTTAGTATATGTCTCTCCTTTTGCTTGGCCATGTTGACAATGCATGTAGTGTAATAATACTAAATATGTAACATAATGGTAGTACATCATTAAGTGCCTACTTAATACATAAGAGGATCCGCCTAAACCGTTCATCCATTAACACGTTTTCACATATCAATTAAGTTGCAACCTACCAAATAATACTCCTGACCCTAATCGTACGTCATAAATATATAAACTGACTTTTGCCCGAGACCGTACGTACTATATATACGAGATGTTTCACCTATTAGAATACGTTCTGATGAGAATAGTCACCTTTCTGATTGTGCCTTAACTATGCCATTTTCAACATTTGTTTTCAAATATCAATATCCGTGTATAATTTCGTTATAATTAACGGTTTTTCCTATATGAACAATCATGTTTGTGTTATATAGAACAAAGACGTGTTATTGATACTAAATATTTTATTACTTTTCACATTAAGTACATACATGATAATGATAATGATATTACAAACGTACTTGCTTATACAAAATATCAGTTAAACAACTTGGTGCACAAAAAAAAATTGACTGAATTCAGTCACTAACTGACCGTACATTCATAGCATATATGAATCTGTACTCCAAGACTGAAATTGCATCTGACTGAATTTCAGTCATTCCTGATTTCACTATCTGTAACTGAAGAAGCAATGAAAGTTTTTCGGTAAACAAAAGTAGAAGCTAGGCCGACTATGACTGAATTCAGTCACGAAATAGCAATCATTTAGGCTAAAATTGTATCTGATAAAAATTAGTTATTTATGTTTTCACTTTCCTAAATTTCTAAAATATCCTAAACGCTGAAAGCAATGTTTTTCCATGATCAAAGTAAGAAGTTAGCCGAATTCGGCTAAATAGCATGATTCATAACACACATGGAAATTTACCGATACTGGATGTAAAATAAATGTATAAACTCAAAATTATCACCTTTCAGTAAGTGACGCGATACAAATGTATGTTTACAAATGTGCATATACCGTATTTATTTTAATTGCGAAATAATTTATTATTATTTAAATTGTGTGTTGAGGTAATGTAACAAGATGATGCAACACATAATGTAAAAATGAAAATTGAAAGACAAAAATTAATTCATTAAAAGAGACGAACATCAAACAGCTTTAGTTTTTCGTGCCTTAAACTAGCGACCAACAAAAACGAAGAGGGAGTAAGTAGATCAGTAGAGCTGTACATAACAACAAAAGTTTCTCTTAGCTAAACAGAAACACACAATTATGTAGACGAATAAAGTAACGACAAGAATACATGTAAAGCTAGTCGACGCAGTGCAAACGAAACATAAATCGATTGATCAATAAATCATTATTTCAATATCTAGTTCACTAATGACAAATACTATTTTAGCCCATATGACAAATACTATTTAAGCATACATAAATATTAAAACCACAATTAGCCAAAAAAACAAAACAAATGAACGAATGAACGAATGAATGAATAAATGAATGAATATAAATTAAAGGTGGTCAATTACTTTTAAGGCACATTTTATGACAATTTATTTTGTATAATTTTTATTCTGTTAGAGATTTATCTAATGAACAAAAAGACCCATTACATAGAGTTCGTTCCCTATCAGAAATTTACATTTTATTAACTTTTATAAAATTTTGTTATTATTTAATATGAAAGTATTTAAAACGTTGAGTATTTCTTTTTTATTTCAATATAATTTCTACTTTTACATTTGAATTGGATAGATATACAAATATCTTAACATTCTGATCCAAAATGCAAGATTTAAACCTACGTGTAGCTTCTGAATAGATTATTTCCAATCTATCATGGGTGCGCACCCAAGATAGGTAAAGGGAGGTAATTATATCTTTTCAAACTTGAACTTCTAATGAATTCCATATAAAATATAATATTTAATGCAAATATTTCACAAATATAATATAAAAGGTCTTATATTTATATCTTTCTGTAGGCAAAGTATGTGTATCAAATTTTTACTTATAAAATAACTATCTTGGTTGGGCAACCAGGATAGGGAAATCAAATTTTAAAAATACCTCCAGTAAAAATCGTACTTGAATTAAACGCTCAGTGAACATAAATGAGTGTAAATGATCAGATGTTAAAGTTTCAAACAAATATGTTACATGGCCAAATTACAATTATATACCTTTTAACACCAAACCCACAAGCAATTAATCAGAAAGGTATGAAGAAGGGAAAAGGTAAACCGGTAGTACATGTTAGTAACCCTAACGTCGCCTGCATCTGGCCATGGAGACGAAAACCATATATAGACCACCAATCTCGAGCAGTTTTATGGAATCTATGGGCATGCCTATTTCATAACAAAAGGTGGTACCACCTGTCCTGTAGAATGATTGGAGATTTCTACATGATTGACATATCATAAGTCAGACGGGATGGGATGTAAGTTATGGACTTTAATTGGCTCTTAGACATAAACAAGAAGGCAGGGCTATTAAGACTGGAACTGTGAAAACTATTGGAAATATCAATGGCCGGACAACAAGCACTGTCTGTTAGACGTACCCATGAATCTGACAGTCCTCGACTGAAATTGATTGATAACATGATTATATAAGATAACCTGCCTAGTGTTCACATATATTCAGCAGTCGTCAGCCTTTAGAAGCCAAATTCTATTTTTGCTCAATTTGCCATTCATATTAAAAACACATTAAATGTACAGCCACCATTTTAAATGCAAACTGTGTCCGGTTTAATCATACATTTAACTTACAACAAAATGTTGTTAATGTAATCTGTTGTATAGTTTTTGAACATTTTACAAGATACATACACAACAAAATAGACAACATAACTGTAAGAATATATACATACACGTATGCATTATAAACATACGCCCCTTTACATCCAAGACAGCTGAAACGGAAACATGCAAGTACATGCACATGAATATTATATCAAGTAAAGCTTGAAAATGATTCAATTTATGGAACTGATATGATTCAGTGGTATTATTCATGTAACAATCTGCCACCGGGCGTTCAGTTGGAACATGTCTAGTTGTTCTAGTTGTTCTTCTCCAGCCTACGACTTTCATTTGCAGGTCATTTCTTAAAATGCATGAAAACATCACCCCGACTGTCTTTCGTCAATCTGAAAATATTTGTTGAAATATTAGATGAAATGTATTGTTATTGTATATATTGAAAGGTATTATTCAACATTATTCTTATGAGAAACAATTTGAAATGCAATATACAAATTGGTTATGTTTTAGAAAATGTAGTACAATCTTAACAGATTAACAAGACATGTGCATTCCCCTAGTATCCTCTTTTTTTTCACCCATTCCACAGTCCTGTGAAATAGATTACACACGCATATTGAGATTCTGCCTGGTCTTGAATCATTCAAGCAGGTGTGGGCCCAACTAAGTTATTAAGGTAGATCAGTACCTTTAGTCGGTAAAATTAAAAGTTGTCACATTTATTTAAAAATTGGTACATGCGTATATTGTGCCCATCTGCGTTGCATGGTAACGTTTTTATTCACATGACGTCACGTGACGTCATTAAACAACGCCATCTGGCGACAGCGTACCGGAAGCATACCATCATGTGGTTATTGTTATGTTATTTTATCATTTGTGGACCTACTTTTATTTTTCAAAGTTTGCTATAATACTTGCAAAATATTTTATCAATCGGTGTGCAAACTATTACACTTCAGTTTAAAAAGTATTACATTTCCATCGAAAACGTACAGAAAAACGTCAGAAACAACATTTTTCTGCTCCATGAATTTTGGCATTTCGGAGAATAACCAAAAAAGTAGACGGTGAAAGATTTTGAAATTTTGACAATTTACTATTCTTGATATCTGAAACTGAATAATTGAATAAAAATAGGATGTGTTCGGCTTAGATTTTTCAGAAAGCGCTCTTGAATAATGTCACTGCAACGCGTAAAAGTGACGACGCTTTTAGGAATAGGTATTCCGTAAATAAAGTGATCGTTTACGTACACGGAGCGAAAATGTCAAACAGTCACTGGACTCATTTTTTCATACGTAACTTCCGAAAACTCCAATATTTTTAAGGATGGAACAAGCAAAATCTCAATATTTCATTTATTACCTATATATTTATGGAAACATATGGAACTTTTATTTTTTCCCGATAATCGATTAGACGCGGTTTTTACACATGAAACAAAGATGGGAAATATTGGTTTAATCCTTATAAATCAAAACTGTTTAATTAATCGTTTTTGCTTCGGTCAGACAAATAAATATTATTTTTTCTCTTGATAATGGTGTAAAGTTTAAAAAGATTAATTTGGTCTTTCGCCTACCTTTTTTAATTCAAAGAAGTACCACCGCATTTTCCGTATGAAATGTTAAGGCTTGCATGACTTTTAGTCAATTTGTTGGGTCACTTGTCTCAATAATTTGACCCATATAAAGAACATCATTTAAAAGATGGTTTTTGCTTCAGTGATATCGGCAAGGGAATTATATCAACTACAAATTTGTGTGAAAATAAATAAAATATTTGTAGGATTTCGCTTACCTTTACAATATTTTAATAAGCACAGTCACTTAAAAATGTAATCGTAATACAGATCGGGTGCGTGCGTAGTTTTCGCGGAAATAATATAAAGAGGAAAAAAGTGAACGATGATTGTACCGACTTTAACAAGTCTCGGTACCCTTTATCCATGAAATGTGTAAATTGAATGAGTAAATTAAAAGGACTGCATTTGGTTAAAGTAAGATCTGTATTGTAGCAAGTTGACTTATTTTGACACTTGTTTTAACTCAACGTAAACAAGCAGATGTAACACCTGTGAAAAGAATTTGTACATTTTGACACATTTTCACGGGAAATTGTCTTACATTTTAAATCATAGACTGGTGTAATGTCACACAAACACACATGCGTATGTCACTTTCAAATTCAAACGCTTAATTTATACAAAGAATTTGTTTTCAAAGTCCGTTCTTCTGGGTAGATCTCACCTGTTATAAATGTGGTGTTTTTTTTTATTCGTGCACAGTTTGACAATTGCTGACAATAAATGTATGCTTTATGAACCTTTGTGCTTGTAGCCGGTTTTGCAGACATTAAATTGTAATCTAATATGCAGTCTGCACAATGAGGGATGGTTTAAGATATTACTCTGCATGCAGAAAAAACCTCAAACAAACATCAGGATTAAATTACTGTATTTAATATGAAGAAGCCGCCTTACGCTAATGTGAAAGAAACCTGACTAAACTTTAAATTGATGAAAGTTTAAAATCTATCACGACATTTATTTGTGCATGATGGTAAAATTTCAGTTTGATTTTTTTACAAAGAAAAAGCTGGGACGAGTTATTGCTCCAGGAAAAAGGCAACTCGACACTTTAGTAGCACAGTTGAATCAAAAGCAGTTTTGTCCGCTCTAAATACTAGTAAATACGAGTACATGTAATATCTTATCTTACTTTTTATTCACTTCTCATGAGCTTACCTAATACTTTAACACATTGACAAACAATTTGAAAAGACTTAAGTATACTTCTGTCAACGATTCTTACAAGTATTTACATTTACTCCACCATGTCACAGGTAGTCATTTAATCTTGTAACAGTTTAACTTTATT
Organism: Saxidomus purpurata; assembly: GCA_022818135.1. Lineage (NCBI taxonomy): Eukaryota > Metazoa > Mollusca > Bivalvia > Venerida > Veneridae > Saxidomus > Saxidomus purpurata. The sequence continues at coordinate 6,327,562 of JAFMSR010000018.1, read as the reverse complement.
CACTTTGTGTCTTGACAAGTGCCATATCAGATGAAACAAAAAAACAAGAGGGCCAAGATGGCCCTATATTGCTCGGTCAACAATAGCAGACAGGGTCAATTTTGACCTGGGGGTCATGATTTGAACATTCTTGGTAGAGGTGGTTTCAGAGATAAAGATCTTTAAAGTTTTTCCTATATAAGCCTATGTAAAATCAAGAGATCCCCGAGTGGGGTCAATTTTGACCCGGGTCATGATTTGAACAATCTTGGTAGAATTTCACTAGACAATGCCACATGCAAGATATCTAAGCTCTAGGCCTTGTGGTTTCAGAGTAGAAGATCAAAAAAAATTCCCATATATAAGCCTCTGTAAAAACAAGTGACCCCGGGCGGGGTCAATTTTGACTCGGTGATCATAATTTGAACAATCTCAGTAGAGATCTACTAGGCAATGCCACATGCTAACTATCTAAGCTCATAGGCCTTGTGGTTTCAGAGAAGATTTTCTAAGTTTTTCCTACATATTTCAAAATACTCCCCTAGCTTCTATGCATGTGAAAATGCTGTAGCGCATTTATCTCTGTCCTGTAGATTTTACGCACGTGTAACGTTGGCGTCAGGCGCACGGGAAACAGTACTGTGACTAATTAAACGAATTGACGTTGCTAAAATATTTGCTCTTTAAACATCTTAAAAAACATTTACATAATACTTTCTTCTTGAGTATGTAAAACCATTCATAAGTTTTATGTTATAATAAAGAATTCAATGATAACACATATCAGTGTCAGAAATCCTAGATATCCTGGTGGAAGAACGCCTGCTTCTAATGAGAGAAGTAGCGTGTTCAAACCACGTCGTACCAAAGACGTGAAACCAAACAGTGACAACCGGTACATAAATCAAAGAATAAAATGAGCCTTCAATTTTACAAGGTACTGTCAAATTACTTTCATAACATGTAATCATTAAACTTTTGAAAATGTGGCGTGCAATTAAAACTGTTTTTCGTTTGTGTGTTATTTCATCAAGTAATTTATAAAACGTGACACGTATCCTGTTTTCTTTTCAAACGCATTCAAAACGAATTTTAACCATGCTAAGTGTAGTTTTATTGTATTTCAATGGTGTACTTACGAAGATCAGAATTGTAATGATGATTGCATACAGACTGCAGGATGTTTTGTGCTTAAATAATGATGTTTTTCTGCCTACAAATGGTGCAATTATCAAATAATATATGACATTTAATACCGTATCATACTTCAAAATATTTAATAAAATATGATTTATTTTATAGAAGATGGTGCAGATGTTTATACCATAAAATCCTTATCCTTTTGTATATATCATTATATAAACACCTACACAAGTTAGCCGTCCCGGATTCTGTAATGTATACTTTACCTCAAACATGCATAATTAGATCCGGGTTTGATACATGAGTCATATGACGATTAAGTGGGTATTGCAGTTTTCCTCTCCACACTCATTTGATATACAAAATCGAACGTAATAAACTTTGAATATTGCTTTAGTTACATCACATTAAGATGACAGTCTTTGGCAACTTTTTCATAGTGTACGTTCTTATCTGAACACTTCGCCTTAAAACATTGTCTCGGAGATTACAGCAGCTTGGCAATCTACTTGATTAAAAACTTAACCACTGAGACAGTCGACTTTTCCATGCATGTACATGTATACTAAAACACTATATCCTGCTGCTATAAATATGTATGTTACAATTTAATGCCGAATAAACTATATATTATGTTATGTTATAATCCAGAACTAATATAAAATTGGAGTTAATTTTGCTGAAATAAAAGCCAAGTCCGACTTTCATTCTTTCCACAAAAGAGAGCTATTTTGACCAGTTTCAGCAAGCAAAATTTCGTAACATTTTGAGTCGTAACTGTACATGTAATTCAAAATTGAGGAATTAAACAATTAAAGTCACCTGCAAGTAGGATGATCCTGGATTTTAGGAACTGTTTGAAGTTTCAGGGATTATCTCTGTTCATAACATTTTTATCTGTCATCAAATATTTACAAAGTAAAATACTATCAAGTTTGTGCAGTTAAAAAAACTGTCAAAGTATTCGACTTGCGCACAAGATGATTATAATGTTTTCTTTTTATTGCCACAACAACAAAATAACTGCAATGATGGAATGCATTCTCATTGCAAATATTAAATAAAACCACCCAAAACATCACTGTAAAGTTAAATAATATTTATCATTTAAATTGTTTAAGAAGGCCTCATTGTATATACGATTCATCACCTATTAATGTACTGCACTTAATATTTGTTATGTCTGATTGAGTTACCTTCTGAAAATAAAGAGATTATTATTATTATTATTATTATTATTATTATTATTATTATTATTATTTAGTTAATAGGAGATGCCGCGGAAGTGGGACGAACTATTTGACAGACGGACGGATGACAGACGCACGATGGATGGCGAGTGGTGGGAGAGGTCACTGCGTGCTCAGGGTGAACTAAAAATACAGGACAAAGTCAATTTATACGAATATAATTCAATGCTAACTCGCGAAACCAACGATACACTTAACATAATTTTCGTTTTTATTAGAAAGATAATAAGAATATTTCACTAGTTATACGTGCAAATGGAAATATCTGGCTCGAGGGTAACTGTTTTGGCGGTACCGAGGCTCTGCCGGGGTGTAAGATGAGATTTTCCATCACTGGTAAAAACTGCAGATATCCCGATCTGATACAAAGACACCCCTGCAAATCTGAAAGATATCTCTAATATAATATAATAAATATAATATTTTAAATGCCCTTTGGATATCTAATGTGCTTTAGTGATATGTCAGTCTCAGTTTCTTGAGATATCTCGTTTGCATAGAAGGTTATATTTTTCAGATACCACTTGTATTTGAAGACAAAAATCTTACTGATAGATATAATTATGTGCATATAACTATAAAGATATCTATCACCGACGATAACTTCTCACAGAGAAGAAGATATATCTTTACATTTAAGAGATATCTCTTTTGTTTAAATGATACCTTTCAGTATGATAGAAACAACAAATATATCTATAAACTAAAAATATTTATTTTTCAGTAAAATAGGAAATAACTTTATGTTAGTTACGAAACTGTGTGTTACTTCTTCTATGTAAAAAGAAGAGCATATACTGATATAAAGCTTGTCAATATTTGATCATTCGCTGTGCACTGAAATTCACACTCACAACAAAAATCCCAGTAGTTCCACATTTAAAGTAATAAAACCATTAATTCTCTCAGAACATTTGTTAAAAGCATGGGATCAGTGCTGTGGTCAGTTAAGGTTAGCAAATTTTTTTTTATGATACAGTGTTATCAAACACACAAAAGCTCAAGGGCTATCAATCTCAGCCTATAAAGAATTTATTATCAGTATCTTTATTGTTATAATAATAATAATTATTTTTTTAGTACATGTAGTAGTAGTATTTATACTTATATCTCATGTTTCCAACGAACATGCGCGTTGAGATCAGACCTGGTTCATTTAGGCAAATGAGTGACATGAAAAATCGCGTTTAACTTGAAATATTAATCTGCATCAGGAATCTAGATCAAATTTCCTCACAAATTCATTTCTTTGTTGCATTTCATTTAAAACGTAATACCCGAGATACCAGACCGGCCATATAAAATATCTAAAACCTGTCAGTGTCAGCTAATTATCAGCACGGTATTATGAACATTAGCCGTATTTGCCAGCAATAAATGTAGAACATTATCATTAATGCCCAATATAAATGTCTCCCAAGCCTGTAATGTATTTCTTGAGATACATCTCTTTAGCTGTAAATTCTGAAAGTAAAATACAAGAAAGGACTGTTGAATGATCCTTGTAGGAGTACGCTCAGCTACATGTTTATTAGATAAGTGTGTTGTAGCATATAACATAATTATTTCAAATTTGTTTTCACTAGATAGAGTGTTAAAACTTCACAAAGTAAGATACATAGTTGACTGTGTAGGCAATGCTTGGAAATGTTGCAGTTCCATTTAATGCTGCACCGAAGATTATGCTGGCACTTGAGAGAGCTTTCGTTCAGAGGGAAAGGAAGGAGTATAGCGTTGTTAGTGTGTTGTTATTGATTGAAACAATAAACTTGATATCATCAAAAGGAGGACGTTCGGCGAACAGGTTTACTCGAATTTATAGCAGAACGAAGCTCTCATGCTGAGCGTAAATAACGACAGCCATAATGAAAACGTTAATTTCATAAGAACGTTCTACAGAACAGAAACTTCTCAACGTACCGGAACCGGAAAATGTACATGACGACATAGGAACACAAGTTATGGGTACCAAAACAGTAAGTACATTTTATGATTTATATTTTGAGATGCATGTTTAGATTAAGGGCAGATAAAACTAATTCAACATTTTTAAGACACAAAACCTTCAGAACAAAACTGTTCACGGACAGCAAATGTTTAAAACAATTTAGCCCTTATGGATAAACTCTATTATATAAGTCATAGAGGTGTAGTTACTGGTCTTTTTTTGGGGGGGGATTTAACATTCGTTTTGAAATAATCAATTGATTGTATATATTTATTTGTGATAATCAACTGAATATCTGACAGTATATGACACACAGGAAGCACTTTTAAATAACCAAACTACTGTTTCGTACCAAATATCATGTCAAGTTGCTTCTACATTATATATAAGTGTTTCTTCAAAACGTATTAATGTGTAATAGATATTAACTTTCGATGTCATCAAAGAAAACCATTAACTGTACCACAGAAATTCCTATCAGCAGGTTAATGATCCGCTTTGAATTATGATAACATGGATTGACAGGGAGTAACAAATAATATCGTGAAATGGGATTCTAATTCAGCTTTTGAGATGTGATGAAAAGTCTCTTTTACCGACCTCAGTAAAACAGACTTGCTCACTTTTGTCTCAGACACTTAATACATGTTTTACATTATGGGAAATAGTTCTTTGAGGCGTTTATTTAGGTCAGCTAGATAGCTATTGTTTCTTTTTAGAAGTGGATGAAGTAATATATCTTTCCTTTTCAGGCTACCTTTTGGAGAGTATCGGGAGACAGTTACAAAGGAAAATTGCATATGCCTTAAATCATCCCAAGAGGATAATCAAAAGTCGATTGGGCAAGTCTTAACAGTGACTCAGATGACTTGTTGTATACTACGGATGCTGATAAACGGACAGGGGATGGAGTTATGAAGCCTAAAAAAGGGGGATGATCAATACCGGTCATAATAGCAATACTCATTTACAATTTTACATCAAAAATGCTCAAAACTCGACTGTCTTTGGAAGTCTGAAGATACATGTCCATTGATACATCCATATCTAAAGGCTCTGTACGACCCTTTGCTGAATTTTACAGTGCTTGTGATAATTATGGTCGTGTTTCGTTTTAAACGTAGAATTTTAAACAGAACGGCGGCGCATTCAGTCATAATTATAATCTTAAGAACTTAGTTTATAAACAATGAAAATGCTTTTTATCATGAAAAGTATTTACCTGATTATTTTTCAGGTGGTTTCTTACACCATGTTTTTTGTCTTAAGAAATTAGTTTATTTACCATCAATAAAAATGATTTTATCACAGAAAGTATTTACCTTTGTATTTAAGTTTTAGCTGTCCTGGATGCTAGACGGCGTATGTTTTATAATGCATACATGTTGATATCTTACATTATAGTTTTGATGTTTAGACTGACTGTTTTGCTGTAAATGTATACATTTCTTTTAAACAATTTTATTTTATGCTTATATTCAAATTAAAATGGAACATTAGGAAACATATGAATTGGCATATTAAGGCAGATGACTGCCAGTAAGACAGGTTAAACCATATTTCTACTACTCCATGTAGGAGGAAAATAATGTCCAATTGTATACTCTTGTAAACAAAGGTAAGCTTATAAGCGTAGTTTTAATCGTATTTATTAGCCCCAAACTGGTATAATCCGACTAGATTTGATATTTACCCTCCCAGTTTGCAGATAAGTATTCTTGTATTACTCGCAATAACTTGACTCAAAGTGCGACCATTTCATTGCTCTGTTCAGTTTATATCCAATTCTTTTATTGATGTTTTGTTTGAATGAAGTGCGCTCATTTTCTGCACTGTTATTCATTTTTTTCATCAAGTGTGTTGTTGTTGTTGCTGTTATAATTGTCTCTGGTGACACAACATGAACACAAAATAATCATATTTTATTTCTAAATTTTAATATAAAGATATGTAAAATTATATACGCAATATGTACAATTGTTAAATAGCGCTAGTGAATGTAAGAACATGAAGACGTAGCAAAGAAACTGATAGTTATTTTCTTGGCCTTAGAACGATTACTTCGAAATAGTATATCTTTATAATATATTTATTTTTAACGGAATTGTACTTTACTATTTTTGTTTGCATGCATGTTTATTTACCAGATTGATATACACACCTGTTTATTTAACATACTGTTGTTATAAACAAGGATATTAATAATAATTTTGAGTAAATACATTTATTTTGCAGCCTGTATCGTTGAATTTCCATGTGTTTAGCCAAATTCGGCTAGCTTCCATCTTTGTTCACGGAAAAACAGTCATTGGTTTCAGTATTTCAATTGTTTTCAAAATTTTAGGAAAGTGAAAACAGAAATAACTGAATTCTATCAGATACAATTATAGCCTAAATGAATGCTATTTCGTGACTGAATTCAGTCACTGTCGGCCTAGCTTCTTACTTTGTTTACCGAAAAACTTTTATTGCTTCTTCAGTTGTAGATAGTGAAATCAGGAATGACTGAAATTCAGTCAGATGCAATTTCAATCATATTCGAATCGTCTTGGAGTTCAGATTCATATGTGCTATGAATGTATGGTCAGTTAGTGACTGAATTCAGTCAATTTTTTTGTGCACCAAGTTGTTTAACTGATATTTTGTATAAGCAAGTACGTTTGTACATTGTAGTATCATTATCATGTATGTACTTAATGTGAAAAGTAATAAAATATTTAGTATCAATAACACCTCTTTGTTCTATATAACACAAACATGATTGTTCACATAGGAAAAACCGTTAATTCTAACGAAATTATACATGGATATTGATATTTGAAAACAAATGTTGAAAATGGTATAGTTAAGGCACAATCAGAAAGGTGACTATTCTCAACAGAACGTGTTTAGTAAATCGTAAACGTAGGTGACATTTGACACTGACCAGACGTCATATCAGTGCTAAGGAATTCATCAACAATACTTTCTACGAGGCAACTGAAATAACTGATATTTATCTTCACAATCTGAAACATACCATGATCATATTTGCGTGTAGAAATTCTGCCAATACATTTGTAGGGTGAAATCAAAACATTTCACTTCTCTAAAAGTATTTTAATCTTTATATACATGTAAGTGATTAAACTATTAAACATTTGGTTACCTGTGATCTAACGCCTTACAGGCGCTGCAGCAGACGACATCATGTTTTCCACAAAATATATTCATAAGTTCGCCAGGGTGCTTCAAGCATCGCTTTGTAGGAAACGACTTCAATGCGGACTGCCTCGCAGTAGGGAACTGCCCTTTATCCAACAGTTTGTGTCTCATATTGAGAGGAATCCTATTGTGTATTGTGCTCACACACTTGTCACACATGTAAACAAAACATTCCTCACAGTATTTGTTAGCCTCCACATGTTTTCCTTGCCCCTCACACAGAGAACATGGAAAATCATAGAACGGTTCATGTCCGCCCTCTAAAGTCCTAGATAAATCACCACCTGTCGCCATATTGTGAATAAATATTGTCAAGTATCTTGAATACTGTCATGTGACGATATTTATCAGTATTCACTCTGTCGTACAATGAATAATTTCCCTTTTTTAGATGTAGCAAATTTACTACTTTTCTCCACAGTGGATGATACTAGCGGTAAAATAAGTCAAGCATTATTTTGTCGTCTGTTGTAACTATATTATCAATGGAAGCATGTTTAATACTTTATGCGGCTGTGACTACACGTTTACCATACATTTAGAAGGTACATTCCCTACAACAAGCCAATAAGTATACCTAAGTGTTTGAAATTGGCTAAGTATACATAAACTATTTTTTAAGAAATACAATGCCTTCTTTGTGCATATAAGGTTAATATCAATATTTTTTTTAATCGTTCTCTACACACACAAAAATGTTAAAGAACTGTAAATGAAGACATTACTGCAATATGTGGCTTGAACTTTGAGATTATTGACATTTTTTTATATTTTATGTGAACTAAGTTTACACCTATTAAAAACTGTGCCTCTTTCAAACTGTAAAATTAGAAAATTTCCGAAATAACGCGGATTGAAGTATTCACAGTTGTTTTTAACTTTCACAGGATATATATGTCTTATAGAAAATCGATATAATGGCCTTTTTTGTTTAAGAAAAAAAATACTTGTATATATATATGTTCTCTTCTTGTGAAATTAATTAACAAAATGTATTTATCAATTCTTTTATAAATAATCTGCCATTTGTAGGGTATGCCCCTTTAAATTGACAATGCTGACACAATACAAGTATGCTAAATAGGTGAGAACCGGAAGCAGGCTATGAACATGCGGACCTACACTATGCATTTGATTGCTGGTTGCCTGAAAATAAGTGGATGCATACGGGAATATTATGTTAAGCCATATGGAGACATCTTCACTCACCCAAACTGCTTAGCCTCCGTGAGGATAAAATCAAGGTGGATGCCTACTTTAAAACTCTAGGCAGGCTGAGGCAAGGTAATATAGAAAAATACTTAATGAGGAACAAATGTTACTTTGCATTAGAAGGGCATATAAGGGAAATAAAAATGGTGTTTTGGAGACTTATAACATGAATGCATGTCAAATAAGTGACAGACAAATTAGAGAGTATATTTGAGTAGATCCAGAGGGCTAGTGGTCACGATCGTTTTCGTAAGAAGGCAGGGTGCGAGGTTTAATGTCCACAGCCGAAATTTTTATTTTCCTTTGGCAATAAACTATCACCACTGACTCAGTTCACGCAGCTGTACAAGTGTACCGGCAAATTCCTGTAGATGAAATGTGGTTGTTTCTAACGAGTTTTAAGTTTGATGTTTACGCATAGAAACACTACATAATCAATTTTAATTGCAACGTTAGATAAAGCTTACCTTTTGATTTTAAAATATAGAGACCACTGAAGATATACTTCACATTTTGTATTGCAAACATAAGCCAATCAATCAATAATATGTAACAAATCAAGATCCTCCAAGCAAAGATGCTAAATCGGTCAGATGATAAGCAACTAAGATACGTGTTGAACAAAGACCTTGGATCTGAAATTATCGTGCATCATACAAGAATGACATGATCACTGGCCACGATTGCACAACGATTGTGTTAAGAGGCAGAAATCAATTACAGTTTCAGATAAATAAATAGAGAAAACCGTTGCAGATATCACTGTTGATCAGAAATGCAGCGGTGAAGTGTCAGAAGTGAAATACCTATTTCAATTACTATTTGACATATAGACATTTGATAATTCGTCTTGGAGTAGAGACCTTTGATAATACGTCTTGGAGTAGAACGTTTGGTAATACATGTACGTGTTGGAGAAGCATATAGAGCTCAGCTGGTAAGAGCAACCAAGGCCTATTGTGCCTGATACATATGGAATCCCGATCCGACTTTCTTTGGTGTATAATGTGTATTTAGTTGATAAAATATTTTTTATTTTTTTCATACTTGACTATGAGAGACCGATTGCATCCGAACATTCTGCATATATAAGAAACTTTGTATAGATAATCCCTAAAAAGTTGCTCTTATACCAGACACAGGATATCTTGTATTTATTTTCACTCTACATTTTTCAACCCTCGTCATTTCATAGGTTTCTCATTGAAAAATATTGGTAATTGACTAAGCATCTGTGAAACGTGCTATTGTGTTTCTTGATTAATTTGATTGGAAAGTAGACTTACATCAAACAGTAAGAGAAATAGTTTTATAGAAATACATAAATATGAAAAAGAGAAATGTGATGAATGAAATGGAAATACATAAGCTTAATGTATAATACAATATGCTGAATTGGCAGAACTATTGATAATGTCATAAAATAAATTAAGTCAGAAAAGCTTAACATTCTTATTAAAGATGTAATTTTACAAAATCTGACTTTCCCTGTTAGTATCCAATTCAGATTTCCCAAATAGTCAATAAAAAATTAAGATACAAAACTCTGCTTATTTACAATTACAAATTCCTTTACACCCTTCAAATTTGAAGTATTGAATTTAATATAATAATCCATTACCGAGACATATGTTGGCCTACCAAGCACCACATTTATTGGTTGCTTTCTTACCTCACAAATCATAACAATACAATGTGAGAATACCGGCTATGTACTACTGTGTTTCCCTGTTTGATATTATTTTTGTTTTTAGAATTGTATAGAACAATTGCATACAACTGACATATTTAGCACTTAACTCTAATTATTAAATTAAAAAAATTGATCAA
>JAFMSR010000018.1:6305377-6316496 GCA_022818135.1 Saxidomus purpurata | reverse complement strand
CAGTCGAAATTAGGACACGACCCCGAGCAAGTTGAAGCTGCCAAATTAACTGTGCACGAAAGAATGGATAAGTGCTCATCTTGTGTTGACTGTGGATTGGTTTTTGAAACCTTACACGACCTTATAAATCATGTAAAGAGTTGGTGTCCTCAGAATTCACTGAAGCGAAAATTTCCGGAGAAAGAGAGCGTTTTAAATAAAAATATGAAATACGACATTTCTGACTCGGAGGAGAGTGACATCTTCTTTGAGAAGACGGATCAAGATGAAGTTTATAGGGACTTAGTAAAGAGATCCAAGAAATCTAATGAAAGACAGTGGCAAGAAAAAGTAGAAAAGTATGAAAATCAAGGACTTTCTGAAACGGAAGCCCAAGAAAAGGCTGATAAAAAACTACAACAGGATGATATGCGAGTGTTTATGCTTCAATATGGCAGATTCCTGTCTTACGTGTTTAAGCTGAGAGGTGGAAATCTTCACAATAAAATAATGAGAACTATTCAGAATTACATGGAAGAGGACTTCAAGCTCGAGAAAGCCATTCGTCTAACACTGAGAAAATATAAACATCATTTTGAAGATATTATAGAACATAAAAAAAGCAAAACAATAGTGACGATGAAGATGCCAGTGATGAACATGTCAGTAATGAAGATGTCAGTGATGATGATGATGATGATGATGATGATGATGATGATGATGATGATGATGATGATGATGAAAATAATAATGATGAAGAGACAAGTCGGAGCAAGAGCGATGAAAGATAGACAAATTAATTTTTTTTAAGCTAACAGTGTTATGGGTTTTCAAACTTGTGCTAGAACTTATGAAGTATATTTTATATAAAACTGAGTGTTAACTGTAACTTTGATTTCTATGAATTATATTCATTTTGCTTGCAACTGATAGTACAACAATTGTATGTAAAATAAAAACTGTCTTTTGAAAACCCGAGTGTTTCTTATTAGATTGATCCAGGGGGACTGAATAATGCAGTAGATACAGTTTTCACTTTGGGATTTATCAGAAATGAAGAAAGAACCAACACAGTTTTTTTTCTGTCTCCATTGTTTTAATTATAAAGTATATATATACAAAGATATATGTAAAAAACACAAATTCTCAACTTTTTACTTATATTCTGTTAAATTGAATCAGTTATTTATTCAATAATTCCACTTAATTCCTTTTCCCGAGTAAAAATATAAATATATATGCACAAACACTTGTCTAACTATTTTACAGAAAGAGGTAGCTAGTAAACATTAATTTAAGGTCCTTGTGAAGTAATATATGGGACCTTGTACAATAAAATATACAAAGTATATACTCTGAATATAGTCCTTTTGGGTAGTATTTCCATTTTTGTTTTTAAGGGAAACTAAGCACTTAGTCCACCTTTTTCACATTACACAAACTTCTTTTCTAGATTGATAATATCAGTTGTCATTTTTATCATTTTACGTTTCCAGTTAGAACTTTTCATTTCAGTTGAACGCCAGTCTGCACATTTAGCTCTCAACTGATACATGGCTATGAGCTCTGGTGAAATGTTCAAACACATCACATTCTGATACCAACGGCAAATGATGTCCTCTTCGTTAATTAATTTCAATATTTTATCTATATGTAATTGCAATAGCTTCTTTTTCGATTCAGATAAGCAGGAGTGGTCCCTTTGTGATAACAGTCCATCTTGACAACCAACACAATTGCTTTTAACAACAGTGTACAAATGCTTTGAAATTTCCTGCGCATAAAAGAAGTCAAAGTATGAATCGAGTAAACCCACATCTTTTTTATCCATGCTATGTTTTGTCCTTCAAGCTTTCTCTTTTAAATGTGTTATCGCTGTTTAAAAACTAAAGCCCTGAGAGGACTGTCTCGCTCCTATATTATTTGAAAATGATGTTTCATCAAATAGGTCCTTATTTTTAAATGACTGTCCAATCATTTTCAAGTAAACGCAGTCAGGTGACCATTTTCTATGCTCATTTATCGCACTATCGGTACAGTTCCACTGACATAGTTCCACACCACACATAAAACATTTAACTAAATCACTTTGTCCCGTATAAAAAAGTCCAGCAAATGCTAAATCTTCCCTTGTTGGCCATATCATAGAAAGGTGGACAGTCTTTCTTCATAATAAATATAATTTTTGTAACAAGCTCCTGTAAGAGCAACATTATTTGAAACATTCATGTTGACTGGTGAAGGTTTCACCGCAAAATAAATTTTTACAGAGCAAATATAGTATTTTTTATCTAAAAAGGTACCAGTCACACCTATTGACTAAATGATCTAAAATGATATTTATTTTCAACAAAAAACATACAGAAAATGTTTAATTAATTTTATTAATGGTTTACACAACTGGTTATACACACATTCATTCTTCACACAATCAGAATATATATGTGACATATAATTAAATAGATAAGAATCATTTACAGTAAAATTGGATACACTGAAAAAGTTTTGCATGTCCTTGAGTGACACACCAGTAAACTTATGACGAAGATATAGCAAACAATATAAACCACAAACATTTGAATAATGACTTTGCCTTTGCACAGCATTGTAACTCATGCTTACTGCATTGTCTTTCATCAAGGTTTCAAAGTAGGGTGAATTGTAAATCGGGCTTTTACCATAAGAATCAAAGAACTCTACTCGTCTGTTACTGTCTATATAAAAAGCGCACCAATGTCTACCTTCTTTACTATGAATGTCAGTATTAGCGATGAATCCAGTGGGTAATTTAGAAAGTATTAGTGGTAATTGATCCGCGGCACATACATCTAGAACATTTCCACTCACAACCGGGTCACAACTGATGCAACATTGAAGCTCAGATGTATTCATTTTTTTTTTTTTTTTGTGTTTATCTTTCTATCTATCTATTCCAGCACAATGTCCTTCTCTTTATTTACTTCAAAGTATGATGGGGTTTCACTGTACACCACACAGCTTATAGTGTCTGAAATTAAATAAATGAAACAAAAATCAATAAATGAGGGATGGATAATACAACGAATGTTAAACACATTTTTAAATAGTTCTAAAATTGAATAAGTACTTTTTTTATAAACTATAAAAAAAAATTATTCATAGTAAGATGAATTTACAGTATTTTTGCCGAAAACAAAATAATTATACTCGCAATTATATTTTGATGTATATGTTACTCACCCGTTAAAGCGCTGGCAAACTGTCCATCCAGTTTTACTGTACCAGTTCTTTTAAGAGTCATGTACTCCCCGTGGTGCGAATATAAAGGCTCAATCTGGAAACTGAATAGGGTTGTACCAGATGCGAACTGATCCCTAGTAAGTAAATTTCCTTCATCCTCTCCCCATTTCCCCGTAGACGTGAATGCGTTTATATAGGCCCGCATATCTTATCTGTCACACCCGTAGCTCTGTCAAAGTTCAGTTTTAAAGGATTTCCATTGACCGGCAAACCATCCGCGTACAGGCATATGCTTCGAATGTTGCAATGTAGAAAGTTGAACGGATTATGTTTGTAGTCTCCCGACAGGGCTGTAGAATTGACGAAACCCACAATAACCTTACTGGGTCTCTGACCAGGGAACATGTTCTCATAGTGGAAAGAGGAACTTCCACTGGGTATGTTCTGTGTGCGACATTCCACTCTGGTAAAGGGATACTTCGCGTTCTGAGTTTTCAGAATTTCAGCGTGACCATAGATGATTGCGGGATTCACGCGTATTTTCCTGGCCAATATATAAATATCCTTTATATCTATTTTGAAGGCGGGCGCTGCTTCGTCGCTAATCAAGCAAAATTCTGGCGAACTTGTGTACAGCTTCACTTTGACGTCCACTTGATTCAGCATGTATCGAGACATGGAAAACAAGTCATGACAAATGGGCCCCTGTAAATCTAGCGTTTTCGATGTTGCGATCAGTTTAGCGCTTTCAAATAGACCCATGTTTGCCCCACCAGGATTTGTGACAGCGTGAGTGTTAGCAGTGTCCATGTAAAAAGCCTGTGACTGTAGCTGAGAAGTCGCATCCTGTCCATAATTCAGTATCGTTTGGATGTAGGCCCTGTACGGATTGTAGTTTGCTGTAATGGTCGCTTTATTCTGTAACGTGACTTCAGTGGATGAAAACAGGGCCTGGAGAAACAAGTTCACAGATCCTACCTTCTGAGCAACTAAGTTAGCATTGGCAGCCGTTTTTACTCTCAGCTTTATGTATATCTGAGACCCTTTCATATCCAGGTAGTCTATTGAGTTTTGTCCACTTATTCGAAACTCAATAGGGCTCACTCCGTCTGATACTTGAGAGATGGGTCGAATTTCTTCATAGTAAATATCCGTAACACCAGTCTGTGTGCTGGGTAAATCGAACAAAGCCAGTTCTGACACAAGTCCTTCGTGAAAACTATCGGGATTTAACACTGACATACTGTTTACTTAATTTCCAAAAACTTTCTAAAGAGATGTCCTTTTGTTTTTATTGTCTACTTCTCGGTGTCCTAGTTTGTTGTATGCTTTTTATGACGTCTTTCAATTTGACCGCCTTCTTTTTCTCTGACTGTTTAGCACCTCCCTTTTGTGGTCTGTTTATTTTCTTAATTTTGCTAGACTTTCCAGTCCTTCTCTGTCGACGTCGTTTGGGTTTCTGAATCATGTCTACCACGCTAGATGGTTTTATATTCTCTCTCTTTAGTTCACTTTTAGCTTGTTGAACTGTTTGCTCAGCAGGCGATACTACCTTCAAAGGCAACGGAGCAGCAGTTTGCTTTCCTACAGTAGAATTCACTGATATAACGTGTGGTCGTCTGGCACCTCCTAATTGGTTCACAGATGTGAGACCTTTACTAACTTTATCGAAAAATGAGACCCACTTTTGCGGATTAGGAACATACAGTTTAGAAGGATTCATAATCACTCAGAAACGGATACTGTTTAAAATGAAGTGTCATGTGCACTGGTGAATTCAAATCTGATGGGTATGTATTATCCGCTAGTGTTATATTTACTTCCAGCTCTTTCAGGTCCTTTTTCTTGACTGGTAGATAAAACGGTGAATCGATTCTATATTCCCAAGATGATTTCTTGTTTTTTTTCTAGACGTCTGAGACAGTAAAGGAAGTCGTTGTCTGTGTACTACACTTTCAGCGCATATATCAGTGAAAATGTAAAGAGCCTCATCCGACATCGTCTTCTTCACTTTAGCATTCTCACTCGCACTGAATTCCACCAAAGCGACTTTCCACATGCCTTGTAAAATCATCCTCGAGGGTAAATTAATTCTAAATTTATAGACTTTATTATCCGGAAAGTAGTTGCTGCTATCATCGCTTTTAATGTAAACATAATGATCCATCGTGTTTACGTCACGGCTTCCGTCGTATCTTTGACTTCATCCGCAGGAATCCAGGAGTTAAAGGTTTGGGGGAACCCATCCCATTGGACGTAAAAATAAAGCTTTTTGTTTTTTCTTTTCCGTTTTAATATCTTTTCAATAAACCATAAACTGTTAACGTCTTTGTCTACCTTCTGCAATTCTGCAGTGTAAAAATTGCCCTTAATGGATTCATCATTTAGGTCCTTTAGTTTATACATAGGAATGCCGTGCAATAGGAATCTTCTTTCCACTTTAAAAACTTCAGCGGTGTATTGTTCCTGATAGGCTCTGCGAAAAGGGTGTCTGGTAAATGATATCCGCACTAAGTCACCTGCTTTAAAACTATATACCGGCTTTCCTCGCCTCTTTGCTTTGGACTTCTTTTTTAAATACACAAACGCCCACACATCAGCTTCATTATCTTTAATAATTTGATTGGGTGTCAAGTTGTTAAGGCTCCGATGGGGTGTGTTGTTGTAATTTGATATTATTTCATCCAAATCATCTACATACCAATAGGAACGTCTATGCCTCATCAGTCTATAAAGTGCCGTCTTTATCGTTCGTTGAACGCGTTCCACATAGTTGGCTTTAGGAGGGTTTTGCGTTGTAAAAAAGTATATGTCCTCCTCTTTCATGAACTTTTTAAACCATCGATTTACAAATTCGGACCCCTTATCGCAGCGAATTTTCTCTGGCTTCTCATCCTTAAGAATCTCTTTCATTGCTTTCAATACAGACTTTGCAGTTTTATCTTTTAAAGGTTGAACACGAACCTTTCTAGAAAACACGTCAATAGCGAACAAAAGAAATCGTACACCATCATTTTCCTTGGACAAATTACACATACTAAGCAAATCAATATCCCACATTTCATTGATGCTACTCACACGAACTTGCGCCGTCTTAATTCGATGTCGAACTTGTTTTTGAAGTGAGTAAGAGTCTTGTTTTCTGAGCCAGTCTTTGATAAACTGAAGACTAAATTCACCGGAATAGTCTCTTTTTAAGACCTGATAAAGTTTTGCGGCACCAGCATAAGATGCTGGATATTGAGCATCATAATAATACTTCTTCAACAGATCTTCTTTTTCTGATGCATCCATGGTGAGTGCTCACACACACATGAAAAATAAACTGTGTTTTTAATATTATATATACTTTTTTCCGTATACAAGTCTTTTAAACAGACTTATTGGACCGGCAGTAAAACTTTAGCGGGCTTATACACACGCGGATCCCTCCTGGGCAAGCTCCTCAAAAGGGCTAAGCTCCTCAAAAGGACCAAGCTCCTCAAAGGGCTATTCTCCTCAAAAGGGTCAAGCTCATCAAAAGGGCAATTTCCTCAAATGAGGATTTGCTCCCCCCCCCCCCTCCACTTTACCACTACTGGTATTTAGTCTTATAATTAGCAATTAAGAAAAACCACAACATTAATATCGTTTCATTAAAGCCGCTCATATATCACACCTAACACGTGTTAAATGATTTTGAATAAGTTGAACACATGAAAATTTTGCTTTTAATCAAAGAACCGATCATATTTGTTTGATCTTTACATAAAAATATACGACTATATTGTTATTATTTACAATAACAGATTATAATGTCAATTTTGTTAATTATAGAAAAATGTTTTATTTCATGAAAGTATATTCCTTGAAAGAATTAGTCAATATTACTAAAAGTTGTTAAAATTGTACAGTCATTAATCAAACAACTACTTATTTTGACTTAAAGGTTTAAGAATAAAATCTACATTCAATATTGCCTTCATAAAAATGTTTTTTATTGAATTTTTTATATTGTAAATCTTGACAACTTGAAGCAAAAATAGCTAATATTAGCTGTTTGTGTGATAACTACGTACTTTGGACTCACGTTTCATATATATTTGGAAACGATAGAACGTATTTTTCACAAAGATACCGGTTTAATGTTGGTCGAATGAAAAATGTTGTCTTTTCAAAATGTTTCTTAAATTCCGTAAATCATTATATTCCTTGGTAATCCTTAAAAATTGAAGCAAAAAAAAATTGCTAAGATTAGCTAAATTTGTAGAGGCGTTTGTGTAATAACTACTTACTTTGGATATAAGTTTCATAAAAATATGGAAACCATAGAATGTATACTTCACAAAGATACCGGTTTTATGTTGGTCGGTTGAAAAATATTGTCTTTGCAACATGTTTTTTCATTTCCGTAAATTAGATTCCTTTAAAAATTTAAACAAACAAATAAGCAAAATTGCCCTAACTTGTAGAGGCATTTTTATCATAACTACTTATTTTGGGTTAAGGTATCATATACATTTGGAAACGTGAGAAGGTCTCCTTTAAAATGATACTATTTTTATATCAGTCGGATGAAAAATGTTGTTTTTGGAACATGTTTTTTGATTTCCGGGTTTTACATTTCTTGAAAAAGCCAAAAAACACCGTACTTTGCCAAGGTATTTTTGAAATAACTACTCAATTTGGGTTAAAGTTTTATATATAAACTTGTCCGTGAAAATACGCGTCGTACGATAACGTACTTCCAATACATACCACGGAAGCAGGCCCCCCCGTATATTACAATAATATACGGACCCTGAAGGAAGATTGATAGACATGCGTACATGAAGATTTACGTAGCCTCCGCCTGGGTCATATATTAGGACCCAGACTCCGCGGAGTATACTATAATTGCCGGCGACCTTGTCGGAAATACGGGAATACTTTTCTAGCATTAATTTGTAAGTACTCCTATATGAAGCTCAAACTCTATACTTCTGTATGACATGCTTATCCATAAACGTTGCATGCTCATTGTCTAAAATTCGAAAGAATAAGATACGCAGGGAGATGATTACATGCAAGATAGATCTAATTACCACGTGACTTTTGGGAAAGGTTCACACGGCGGAAACGCTCATTTTAACATATCTCAGCTTTTACATGACGGATTTTGGTGAAATAAAGTGCAAAGTACCCGCCGATATGAGTTCTTTCCCCAATTCTAGCCGATCTTCGCAAAACCTTATATATAGTTTTTAAGAGGAGATTTTACCAGAAAAATAGTTTCTGTTATGAGCACGAGGTTCAGATCGAAATATCCGTCACCGAGGGTAACTGTTTTGGCGGGAACGAGGCTCTGCCGAGTTCCCGTAAAACAGTTATCCGAGGTGACGGATATTTCCATCTGAGCCGAGTGTCTCATGATGGAAACTTTTTCTTGCATACCGTCTTGCACTTTAAAGTAGATTTCTATATGCAAACTTATCAAAATGATGAATTATCATGAAAAACTAACGATTTTCCGACGTTTTGTTTGGGAAATTGACGTCACAATGTTTATAACGTTACGTCATAAGTAATTCACGAAAGTCGTCTGGCATAGGAGGGGTGCCAGACCGGTTTTTCCGGCATGGGCAAAATCACCGGAAATGCCGATCCGATATGCAAGAAATCCGGAATATGGTATTTCCGGTCGAGGAAGAGGAGGTCGTTTCTGTCGTAATTGCGGGATGACAAACCATATAACAATAGACTGCAGATGTCGTATTTAGGGGAACGTAGACAGTCACTCACTAACTCTCATAAATAAATATGATGTGTTAAGCAATTTGTGTGATAACTGCAGGAAATTAACATGTAAGTGTGATTATGTTTTATTGCTGGATCAGGAAACTTGTCCAAATAATGCTACATCCACATCAGATAATAACGTTATAACTTGTCAAAACACCGGAAAGTTTCACGCTGAAAAGTCCCGTAAAACCTACCGATCGAAATTAATGCAGACATCAAAAATACGATGTCCAAATAATGCTACATCCACATGATAATAACGTTATAACTTGTCAAAACACCGGAAAGTTTCACGCTGAAAAGTCCCGTAAAACCTACCGATCGAAATTAATGCAGACATCAAAAATACGACACACCTTGTGTCCAAGAAGAATTTGTTTGAAACTTGAGCTAAATGTTCACCTCATGGAGACTACATGTAATATCCGTGTATCAACCAAGCCTGCTCAAGGTCAATGTCACATTTAGGGTCATGTTTCTATAATCTCCTAAAACTTTGGGTAAATGTTAATCATACGGAATGAATGTGAAGAATCCGTTGCTCAGCCAAGCTTGGCTCAAGGTCACACTTGAAGGTCAAAGGTCATCCAGCTGTATCTCCTTAAAGCTGCTTGTTCACAGTTTCAGGTGAAGAATATTTATTTCTCCAAAATGATATATTCAATTATAAAGTATAAAAGTAAGTGCAAGAACCAACAACAAACGTAAAAATCTAGGTAGCATTTGCAAAATTCCATTGAAAATGTTGGTGGGTTTCGGTTTAATGGTACCATTACGCTATATGGTTATATCAGAAATTTGGAAGTGTTTGTAACGCTTTATTAATTGGGAGTGTATGATTTCAAATATACAGATATACTCGCCAGGAATTTATACTGGGAACTGTTTATATGACTATTCATTCTTAAATACGTTATTTTCAGAGAGTTTGGGGAACTTTATTTTTTCACCAAAATCTGAGAGTGAGCAGCTTTAAACCTTTGAAGAATTGTTATTAAACTTTGGTCAAATGTTAATCAGATCATGATGAAAAGGGTCAAGGCCACTCTTGGGGTCAAAGGTCATGTGACTATATCTCCCAAACCCCTAGAAAGATTTTCATTAAATTATAGTCATATATTCATCTCATCCCGTCATATTTTGTTGGGGACTTTGTATTTTGTCAATAACCCATCCACTTGTTTTCTTCTACTTTGTCACAGTTTTCTTAAGGAGTAAAACCTTATCCCTCATTGGCATATAAACTTCAGTCGACAACAAGGATCGATACTCACTATCGTTTTACTGAAAACAACAAAAAAACCAGACCAAGAAGATAATGATAATTGATGTTGGGAACAGAACAGTCCTAGTTTTTATCCCCACCATACTCAATAATATTACATTGCCTCTCTATCTTCGAGGTTGATTCCATATGGAGTGAGTCTCAAGAGTGATTAAAGTGATATTACCATTCAGTCTCGCCATCATCATTTTAAAGAAGACATTAATCACTGACTTTTATTCCTAAAATAATGAGCATGGCCATAGTTTTAACCAGCATTATATGAACTGTATACATGTAGTTCCATTCCCACTGAATATAGAGAATAATTTCTGTAAAAGATTTTAGTGACTATCTTTGTCACAAACTGAAAATCTATCCTTTCTATTTTCATTAATATTTGTCAATAATAGAGATAACTCAACACAACTCATTTCTTACATTCGTTCAAAGCATCTACTTTTTTAAGTTTCATTTTTGACAATTATTTCATATGGCCATTTTGAAATGTGCGTGAAGTTAGCTGCCAGTTGCCAGTTGCCGTTTGCCAATTCAATGCAAATTCAATTGGCAACTGGCAACTGGCAGCCAACTTCACACTCTTGTTGCCAATTCGTCTTCACTTGCAAATATTTACCAAAATCAAAATTGTTAAACCAGGCGGATTGGCAACTGGCAACTGGCAGCCAGATGCCAATTCGATTTTTATATAAAATCTTAATAAAAGTTGAATTGGCAACTGGCAACTGGCAACCAACTTCATATTCCAGATGCCAATTCAACTTTCACTTGCAAATAGCCAATTTGTTCAACCTTACGAATTGGCAACTGGCAACTGGCAACCAGATGCCAATTCGATTTTTCGACTGGCAATTGGCAGCCAAATGCCAATTCGTT
>JAFMSR010000018.1:6279366-6304877 GCA_022818135.1 Saxidomus purpurata | reverse complement strand
TCTCTATTCATGGCTTCACAACAACTTTGGACTGGTTAAACTTAGAATTATATGCAAAAGAAATGACTTCTCAGCTGTCACTGTTGATCGCCAGATTCATCATTATCTTTAACATCTGCAAAACCCAAGAAAAAAAAGAAAGAACACAATCGCATTCCATTATTTAGCTTAATGGGAGTAAAGCTGGAACATATCTATAGTCCTGTTATTACTTAAGAATAAATGTAAACTGGCATATGAGTCTACAAAAGAAGGTTTTCACAAATTAATGGGGAAATGAATGAGATCGGATTGATAATTACTAAACTGGTAAATTGCAGTTTGACATCGTGAAGCCAAGAATGGATATTTAATTTTGAAAAGTACAAAATCCAAGAAGATAAATAATATATATGGTGGTTGTATTCCATTAGGTTAATACAATCATATACTTACCATTTCAATTTGTATATAGTAAAAAATGTTTTGATCGGACATGTCAGAAAAAATGAATATATATATTATATTATGTTAGTAATGTATGCTGTCCTAGTTGAGCACTCTGGTCACTGATCTATTTTAACAGTTTCTTATGATGTTCTTATTTTCTAGCACATTGAGATGTACATGTAGAAGTTTTCTGGCAGAGACATTTCAACAGAATGGCACTGTCTGTGATCTCCCCTGAGACAGCACTATGTTTTTTGAAAAGAAGGTATTGACAATAAGTACTGCATTTTTATTACTTTTCTGAGAATGGTCGTTAGCCATTTAAAACAGTTTCTTAGTTTGGCCAGTGATCTTATATACTATATACTAATAAATCCTGGTTTGGCCAACATAGTGTCATACATTCAGTAAAATTTAGTATTTTGTAATTTAATACAAAAAGTAGTAAGAGTAAGTAATCTTATTCATACCAAACCATAACCTTTTTTAAAACAGTTAAATCTGCATGTCTTAAATTCTAATTTTAGATGAAAATTGGCCAAGTATGTTTTAAACTTTTTGTATATTGAGCTGAAAGATCTACTGTCAAATGTTTCATATGCTCCGTCTGGACATGGACCTTTATTACAGGTTTGTGTTGTGGAGAAGGAATCCACTTAGAATGCTCGATGAATACCTCGTGTAGCCACGAACTTCGAAACATTAAATCACCTTTATGAAACTGTCGTACACAAATACTGTCAAACCTGTACTAAAGACCTGCTAATAGAGACAACCTTGTGAATAAAGACCAGTAGCGAAACATGTAGTGCACAATTCATCTCAATTAAAACATTAGAGAATGATTCAATGTCAGAAGAGTACCTGTCAACAAACATGATAAAGACAGTTTTTGCTTCGACATGTACCTGACTACCTGCCCGTAGCTTTTGTTCACATGTTTGACTAAAGTGAATCTCCTATGGTCAGGAAAAGTTTAACTCTTTTAATTGAATCTCACCCGATTGGTCGGCTCACAGTCACAAGGCTAATGTGACTGTACATCTTTTGCATCACTGCGCCTCGACATTGTTGGACCTTTTTAGCTCGACTTTTCGAGGAAAAGGGGAGCTATCCTACTCGCCCCGGCGTCGGCGTTGGTGTCACACCTTGGTTAAGTTTTTCGTACCACCCCACTTTATTTCAAAAATATTAGAGGTATGGCTTTGAAACTTACCATACTTGTTTACCATCATAACCTCCATCTACGGACAAGAGTACATAACTCTGTCAAAGTTTTTGACAGAATTATGGCCCTTTCTTGACTTAGAAAGTGTATTGAGCTTGGTTAAGTTTTTCGTACCACCTCACTTTATTTCAAAACCATTGGAGGTATTGCTTTGAAACTAACCATACTTGTTTACCATCATGACCTACATCACCAGACAAGAGTACATAACCCTGTCAAGGTTTTTGACAGAATTATTCCTCCTTTTTACTTAGAAAATACTTTGAATATGGGTAAAATCCACTTATTGCCTTAACCCTTTGAGATATTGCTTTTGAACTTAGAATGCTTGTTTACATCATTACCCCGATCTGTAGGCAAGAGAAGGTAACTCTGTCAGGGATTTTTAAAAAAAATTAAGGCCCTTTATCGACTTAGAATCTTGGTTAAGTTTTTTCGTACCAGTCCACTTTTTGACTGAACTGTTTGAGATATTAATTTGAAAATTGGAATACTTGTAAACCATCATGATCCCAAAACATGGGCAGGAGAAGGTAATTCTGTCAAGGATTTTATTTGAATTATGGCCCTTTTTGACTTAGAAACTCAGTTAAAATTTTCATTCTTGTCCACTTGTTGACTTAACCATTTGAGATATTACTTTGAAAGTTGGAGTACTTATGTACCATCATGAGACCTATCTGTAAGCAAGAGAAGATAACTCTGTGAAAATGTTTCTTGATTTGTACTTAGAAATTCATAGTTAAAGTCTTGTGTGCCCTTAACTGTCAAAGTTTTGTTTTATAGGCAAGCACTTAAAAGTCGAGCACGCTGTCCTACTGACAGCTCTTGTTGTATCCGTCACAAACAAACTATGTCATACATATGTACTACATAGCATTTGAAATTGTAGTTTTATTCAACAATGAAAACACCTTTTATCTTCCTTTTGCAGTGACTGTAAATGTAAAGCTGTCGGCTTTTGTCCAGAGGGGCTCAAATACTCATTTAAAGAGCAGTCATGTCTGGGACTTTGGGCGATACAGTAAACTCCGAACGAACTCCTTGGGACCATTTTAATTTGTTCCTTATATCCGGAGTTTGTTTTATCATCGTATCATTCTCATATAAAATAAAGTCTTTGTGTAAAGTTCAATGTATATTCTCATTTATGCCTGTCAATTAGAGAAATAATCAGTGTAACTAATTTCTTACATGATTTAAAAGCATCTAGTGGATGACTGTGAACCAAATGGTTGATAATACAAACAACAATCTGATAGACAGAATGATTGTCCTAAATATTTATTCATTGATTCATATTTTCTCACTTTGCATACATTTTTCACACTTTCAGGAGCAGAGAGGGTGTGTCAGGCGCAGACATGTTAGTGAATGTGTGTGGAAAGGTGACTTGTGCGAGTGAGGTGGTAAAGATAAAAGATAATCACCTTTTCATGGTGAAGTTCATTCCAAGTGTTGATGTTGTTATTAAGGTAAGATTGATTGGCGTATACTTGCAGCTTTCACTGCTGTTCTGAATGTGTTTCAAATTTAATGAAAGTTTTACTCCAACTTTGAGGTGAAGGCTGTAGAAGAGTGTCATTAGTTAGTTCATCGGTTGGTATAGCAATTGATAGGTCACCCTGTTTTCATCTATACTATACATTACCTGACCAACAGTAAATGAATGCAGGTTGGCAGCTTATACTATCCCGGAAAGTATTTTCTGAACAATCTTGTTCAACTTTGCAGAGAAAAGAATTTCTAGATTGGCAGCAGCAACTTTCTCCATACAAAGAGTTTATCATCACAGAACTGAGACCTACAAGTCTTCAAAAGGTGACAAGGTTATTTTGAATTAAAAGTATATGATTGGTTTTAAACTTCATCGGATGTAGATTAAATTCTTGCAACTTAGTTACTACATGTCTTGACTTGTGCCAAAAGAAGGGATTGCAGAGGTTGTAGTCAAATGGCACTGCCCAAATTTGAACCATTGACATCCTGGTTGGGAACTTAGGACTCAAAGGCTCTACCCCTACACCACGGATCCTCCTAGTTTATTTGTTGTCTTTTTGGTTTGCAAAAACCATCATGTTTTTATCCCCCCGCCGAAGGCGAAGGGGATATTAGTAATGGTCTCCGTCCTTCCGTCTGTCCGTCCGTCTGTCCGTCCGTCCGTCCGTGTTTCCGTCCCAATTTTGTCCGGAGCATAACTCCAAAAGTACTTGAGGGATTTTCTTCAAACTTAATACACTGACAGAGCACATAGGGAGGAAGTGCAGTATGTAAGAACAATAACGCTACCTTGCATACTTTAAGAGTTATTCCCCTTTATCAGATTTACTTTAAAAGTTTTGTCCAGAGCATAACTCCAAAAGTACTTGAGGGATTTACTTCAAACTTAATACACTGATAAAGCACATTGGTAGGAAGTGCAGTGTGCAAGAACAATAACTCTACCTTGCCTACTTTTAGAGTTATTCCCCTTTATCAGATTTACTTGAGAAAAATAATTCTGGAGCATAACTCCAAAAGTACTTGAAGGATTTTCTTCAAACTTAATACACTGACATAACACATTGGTAGGAAGTGCAGTGTGTAAGAACAATAACTCTACCTTGCCTACTTTTAGAGTTATTCCCCTTTATCAGATTTACTTGAAAAACAGTTCTGGAGCATAACTCCAAAAGTACTTGAGGGATTTTCTTCAAACTTAATACACTGACATAGCACATTGGTAGGAAGTGCAGTGTGCAAAAACAATAACTCTACCTTGCCTACTTTTAGTCAAATAGAAAAATATCATACCTATACTGATAATGAACATTAATATAATTTTGCAAACCTTCTCTTCATTGCCTTATTCTTTTTCCACTTACTTGAAAACTGTACTCAGCATGACCATAACTATATGGCTTTTTAAGGATTTCCTTTCACCAAGTAAAATGTACGAAAGTACAACCTTCTGGTAACTTCTTCCCAGCGGGGGGATTAACCATGTGTAACATGGCTCTTGTTATTTTTGCCATTCAGTTAGTAAATTTTCTGTGGATACCCCTTTGAACAAATAATGGTTCTGATCAATTGGAAAAAAACAATCAATTTTAGTACTTAATCAGGATATGAATTAAAATTGAAGCTGAAAATCATTACAGAAGTATTTATTGTTTTTTAGACAGGTGTAATAACAGGGCTACAATGTTTAAAATGTGAAAGTCATTTCAGGGAAGTCGTTTACCACAGCAGGTGTTCACGGTCACGAAAAACAGCAGGCTCCTTATGCGGGATACGTGTACAGTGGATGTGAAGTTAGTGACAACATCTGATTGGCTCAAGCAGTATGGTTTACAGAGTGCTTCAGATGATGCATGTGACATCAATATTCAGGATACAATAATAGACAACTTATTCTCATACCAGGTAATATATATGCAGCCACTGTACAAGTTGTTACACAAACAGAGTGCAGTTATTAGACCTGATGCAGTATTGGTTCAATCTGTCAGAAACTTTAGATGTCAAATCAGGCTATTGAAGAAAAGGGAATCTGAGGGACCCTCATTGAGACTATTATACAACTGGGACTTCTCTTGTTCATAGAATACTTTAAGAATTGTTCTTCAGGACGTGAATATTGTCTTATACATTGTAACATGTAGTTTTTGAAACTCAGCAGGTTTAATATTGTTTAATTATAAGTCACTAGGTCATTTGCTAAATTCAAGATTAAATTTTAGTTAAAGATATTATGTACAGTTTGTTTATGTGTCTGTAGTCAATTCAGTTGACATTGATAAAGATACATGTATTAATGCTTTTTGTTTCTGTAGGGAAAACTGACTGCCGTGCTTGACCAAGGTCTTGGTGTGTTTGAACTTGATGGTACCGTAAGGTTGGTATATATGTGTATATTATTTATAGTAATTTATTCACTCTTCATAGCAGAACATGTTCTTACAATTTATATTTATTGCGCTCGAGACTTTACCAGATGGAATCAACCTTAAAAAGAGAGAGATGCAGTTTGGAGAGACTATGTCTTGCTTACAGACACTACTACTACATGGCACTGGTGGGGATCAAACATGGGACCATCAGATCCTGAGGTGAATGCCCTACCAATGTGCCGTGGTGGCTCTATATACATGAAGTCAAACACAAGGCTGAATGAACTACAAACTGTGCTTGAGCACCGGGGGTCACTTAGTTTTACATAGGCTTATATAGCAAAAACTTTATAAATATTTTTCTCTGAAACCACAAGGCCTAGAGCTTAGATATTTGGCATGTAGCATTTCCTAGTAGACCTCTTCAAACTTTGTTCAAATTATGCCCCTGGGGTCGAAATTGACCTTGCCCGGGGGGGGGATCATTTGTTTTACAAAGGCGTATATAGGAAAACTTATTTGGTATATAACATTATCTAGTGATCTTCCACCAGGCAAGTGGACTTGTACCAAGGTGAGCGATATAGGGCCATCTTGGCCCTCTTGTTAAGTTAACTGCTGTTGTTCTAGAATTGTATATCTCAATTTTAACAATAAGATGTTTATTGAGGTTTGATTACAACAGTCAACAAAGGGAGACAAGTAGCTATTACATTATGATGACTTATACAAAAGTTAGAGTGTACACTTTTCATTGAAAAAAACAAGTTCGTTGCTCCTATTGAAAATAAATGTTATATTTTACTCTTCCTATTCACTTAGGTTATATGTCGGACCAGTGCCAGCGACACACAAGTTCTCCATTCTGAGGGAGGGGGTAACAGTCCTTGTGCAGAATGCTCACTACACTACTTCAAAACAGGTAAAGTCTTTGATGTCAGGCTTGGGAACAAGTATTTCTTTTACAGACAGCCTGTCATCAGTAACAGTGACTGAAAATACTTATTCTAACACTATTGGAAATTTCTCCTATATAATACAAAGAAGGATTTGAGCGTGATAAAACTATTAAGTATATCACACTAGGCGTCTGGAACTATTTTTGACTGCTGAAATTCCCTCCTGTGTAATTTTCACACAACATCTACAAGTGTGCATGCGCTAATACGCTTGGATTGGTATTGTTGTGAGTGAATTCACGTGATGTAAAATAAATCGTAGTTAAATTTTCTACACTTCCGGTATCGCCAGCAATATCAGAAACAACAAAACTAAGACATATAGCGTTTTATTTGAGGAGTAAAAAAGAACAGCCAAAATGCAAGGAATGCTCTGGAAACTACAAGTTTCAAGACAGCGACTTCATGAAAGCGCAGCAAATAGTACCCCATCGAACATGTTTTTGTTTAGATTAACATGTAAGAATGGAAATAGATTTTATTTTTGAGTGATATACCATTTATTATATCACTGCGTGTCGTGTAGATGCTTCGTAATTAATCACTCAGGCCTTCGGTCTTCGCGATTAGATTACTACGCATTTACACTCCCCACAGTGATATACTAACCGGTATATCACTCAAAAGTGAAATCTATTTCCTAAATATATCATATTTTCAACCTTTACTGATACTACAATAAGCAGTTTTGGGGCAAAAATTAAGTTACGGTTTTGTAATCCTGATTATTGTCATCTTTTTTTCATAAGTTTTGTGACCTTTATCATTGAACTTTTGTGCAAAACATCATAATTTATATCTGTCTATATTTCATAAAAGTACCTGATTGCATTTAACCCTGTTTTGTGAAATATTCATGGATACTGCGAAAAAATTTGACAAACAGAAAATATGTGCAAATGATATCCTGCATGCTCTCCTTACTGGTAAAATAATTCTTGGGGGTGGTAGGGTGGAGCCTTAGTTAGGATGCTGGCTTGCCTTCAAATTTTCAGTATTAATATAGCATAATGGTGCATTTTAAGTATATTACATTCTGTCCATTAAGATAAATTTTAGCTTGTATACAAAAGTGTTAATCGTTTTAACTAAAGATGAAAAAAATGCAGTGATCTTTGTCTAGTTTACCCGATTTGAAAACTGGCGTCTTTCGTTTATTTCAGTATCCTAGAGTAAGCATGTACTGTTGTATGCTAACAAGTGTAAAGTGTATGGATAAACCTGTTGAAAAGGTATGTCACTGGATATCTTAATACATGTACCTTTTAGTTCACTTTTCGCCCTGTCTCCAGGTCGCCCTCTTATAACTTAACCTCTCTCAGTGAGGGTCCTTGTTTCGAGCCCCACTTTGGGCTTTCCCAGCAACCCATCATTGTTGCCAGATGTGCCACATTCTTCAGATTGGCAAAAGAAATCATACAGGACACAGATATTTGAGCCACATCAGCCCAAATTGTAGTTATTAGCCTGAAAACGACTGTTGTGGCGAAAGATTTTCAAATCAAAGGGGAGATCCTGATGCTGCAGACTTAACCCTTTATGTGAAAAGGTTGACTGTGGCAATTAAGTACTGGTCCTCTCAAGGAGCTATGTTTAGGACAAATAACTGAAATACTGTTGAAATGGGCATTAAAACTGGAGACAAAAAGTAATTCTCTTAATGTTAAGTAACCTACCATAAATAAGTTATGTAACTGTAGTAGGCAATTCTGTATATGATTATATAACTTCCAGAGCAGTTCAGTGAAGTTAAGCCAGACTTTACAGAGGTTGCTATATTTGGAAGGTCAGTCCCAGAGTCAGTTGGAGCAAATGTTTATACTCCGACAGATGCTCAGAAAACAGTTCCTAGATACTCTGGGTGAAAGGTTAGTAATGTTTTTCTTCAAGCACCTTGAATTTACACATATTTGCAGACTTGCAGCATTTAGGTGTACCTTTTCAGTAATAGAATGTGTTGGCATATGAATCCCTGTCACAGTACTGTAGTAAATTTACTTTAAAAATAGGGGTTATCACATTCCCAGTATCCGTCCCACTTTTTTCAGTGTCATGTGACAAGTCAGTTAAAGGATATTGAACTCGGCTTGTTACATAGTATAGTATAATGGAATGGGACACACATTGAGACGGCCTACCCCTCGGGATCTTTCAAATGAGCTTGCCCAGAAGAACAGGCAGTTGTGATGTTGTGTTTACATTTTATGGATAAATTTGTAAGTTTCGTTTTTTTTGTAGGGTGATAGAGAAGATCTTTTCAACATTAATCAGAAATGCAGAATTGACTGGAAGTTTTAGAGACCTAAAAGCTAGTGAGAAAGGGCCACAGAGGGTTCTGATTAATGAATTCCTTAACATACCCCACCACTGCCCTCTTCAGAAAGCTGAAAAGGTACAATGCCTCTATTAAATTTTGTTTTTATACAATGCATAATAATTAGCAGCACTGATAGATGTGATTTGTCTGCTTCCATTTTAAAGAAAGTTTCTGTGAAACATTGTAACAAGATTCACTATGTAGCCATTATGTATTAAAATGAAAGCTATTGCATACGGTAGTAGAATTGTATTTAAGCTGAGTCTGTTCTGCTTTATTGAACCCTGACTCTTCTAAATTGTACATGTTCATCTTCCAATTTAAACAGTACCTCTATTTTTATGTCTTTCCCGACTTGGGGTAGACAGTGTTATTGCCCTGTCTGTCCTACCGGCAGTCTGTCGGTCTGTCACACTTTGTTTCCGCTCAGTTACTTGACATCCATATGACCCACAGTTTTTCAAACTTTTTAGGAAGATTGGGCTTATTGAGTAGATCATCCCTATCATTTTTAGGGTCAGAGGTCAAGGTCACAGTGAGGCGAACTTTGAAAATCGTTTCTAGTTTTTCATAAGGGTACTTTATTCAAAATATACCAACTTAATAGTGAACAGTGCAGATGGATCATTATAATACATCACAGATGTGTGAACTGATCATAATCTGCACTGGCTGCAAAGTCAGGCAGGTTAAAGGGTTAACTGCTGTTTTCCAGATGACTATAAAGTTAAGAACTTCAGCAGAAGTAAAGGACAGTGTCTGTGATATATCTAATGAGGCACTGGAATGGAAACATGGGAGACAGTTACAAGAGAAACACCAGGTAAATTGGTTTATTTCAGTTTTTAGCTCGTCTGATTTTTAAAAAAAAATGACGAGCTATTGTCGTCACTTGATTGTCGTCGTCTTCGTCGTTGTTGTTGTCGTCGGCGTTGGTTAAGTTTTGCGTTTAGGTCACTTACATGGAAACTGTCAAAGCTATCACTTTGAAACTTGGAAAGCTTGTTCATCTAATACCCTTCTTCACATTGTATGCTAAAGATGCTGAGTCTGACCTGTTTTTTTGGGTAAAAAACATGAATTTTGATTGATTTTGGTTGATTTTGAGAATTGGACATAGCTTCTTCATTTTTTGTTAGATTGATTTCAAATTTTTCACAAACAATAAATGGATAATGTACTTCAACATATCAAACGGGGTTTTGAGTTGTACATTTGGGGGGATATTTTAATATTTTTGGACTTCGTAGTTTTTAGCTAGTCTGATTTTTTAAGTTTTGCGTTTAGGTCAGTTACATGCAAACTATCAAAGCTATCACTTTGAAAGTTGGAATACCTGTTCACTATCAAATGTGCAATAGAATGAAGGAAGAGTTTTACAAGTTACATAACCCTGTCATGTATTTTGACTGGGTTATTGCCCCTTCTTAACTTAGAAAGTTTCACACACACAATATTTTTGTAATAGTGAACATAATGCAACCAAACTTAGTGTATAGGAAGTATTTATGAATATTTTTTAAATTGGATTGTGTTTTGGGGCTGCTGGGGTTAAGGTCACTGTTACTAAAAATAGGAAAACCGTAATATATTCAATATCTTTAGTTACAGTTGACATAATGTAACCAACTTTGGTTTGTAGTAAGTATTTAAGAAGATCTTTAATGGGGTTGTGTTTTGGGGCTCCTTGGGTCATTGTCAAGGTCACTGTAACTAAAAATAAAAAAAACAATAATGTGTTCAATTTCTTTAGTTACAATTGACATAATGTAACTAAATTATTAAGTGTGTAATATATATAAATGAAGACTTTTATTGGGATTGTGTTTGGGGCTCATGGAGTCAAAGCTCAGGATTTTTTTCTAAAAATAGAAAAATGGGACAAACACAATATCTTTAGTTGCAGTTGAATAATTGTGACCAAACTTATGTCTAGTAATTATCATGAAAACCTTCTGTAGGATTGTGTTTTGGGGTCAAGGTCAAGGACACTGTTACTTAAAAAATGGTAATAAATAAACGGTAAAAGGATAAAATCAGACGAGCATCAGGCACCCGTAGGCGGTGCTCTTGTTATGGTTTCTTATGGAATACAATGTGTGGCTTGTAAATAAAGTTATAGGTGTTACTAAGTTTTGTGGCTGTCCAAATTATATCTTGTACTTTTATCCCATCAAGTTCCAAAATATAACTGCACATGTATTTTTGGCATTGCTCACAATTCCTGTGCATGTACTTGTATTTTTATGGGTTTGTTTTCAGGTCATTCTTGGTATTTTGAAAGTGAGTGAAGTCACAGGTCAGGTGTTACTTTATGATGATACAGGAAGTATAGAAATTGTGACTTGCTGTTTCCATGGTGACAGAGACAATATGACCGAGTGTGATCATGTTTGCACAGGAGCTTGTGACTGTGATAATGCCGATATTGGTGATAAGTTCACATGCCCCTATGTGCACACATGCTGTATAGGCAAAATAGTGGCTTTAACAACATACGAGATGCTTAGTGAAACCATGGTAACCAGGAATGCATCAGTTCTTAAAGTTTTGAATAATAAGGAAAGGTCAAGGCCATTCTGTGATAAATACTTGCTTTGTGACATGAGAAATGCGATTTATATAGGAAACAGTCTTCAGTCTGTTAAAACTTGCAATAAATGTCTAAATGCTGAAATGACCTCCAAGTCTTGTTCAGATAAGAAAAGAGGCATTTGTGACAGTTCAAAAGGGAATTCTAAAGTGGAGCAAAATGATGGAACAGTGACAGATTCTCATTCAAATACTGCAAAAATGTGTGCTAATAGAAAATCTTTGAACATAGAAATGGCGAACTGTGACATCGACTGTGAGAAAGTTCGGCAGTCCATAACGGGCGTCAATGCAGGTAAATTGGATTCTATTGGAGGTTCTACAAGTGGTACAAAACTGAAAACATCTACTTTACACAAACATGTAAAGGCAGATGGAACCATGATTTTCTGTAGAAAGATAGAATGTTGTGAAAAGGCAGTTACGGAAAGTGCAGAGATTGAAGTTGGCACTTTGCCAAACTGTGCCAATAATTTGACGTTTGGTTCCGTTAAAGATAAGGGTAAGGAGAACAGTGTACATGTCTCGGAGGAAGAGGCTGGTAACTCAAGTTTCCTGCCATATGACCTTGGTAAAACAGCTTTTAAAGTGAAGCCTGTTACAAGCAGAAAAAGATCTGGGGTTGAAATGCATGTAGACATGTCAGGTGATACAGATTTAAAGAAAATACCTAGAACTGATTTAGACAAGGAAAATATTGAAAATAAAGCAGCAGTTGGAAATGATGGTTTGAAAGGTAAAGCTTATAATGATCAAGAGAATAAAGCTGGTGATGATGAGAATTTGGATTACATGTTTGGGTGTGATAGTACAAGAGACGTGTTTGTATATGTAGAAAATAAAGGTTCTTTGATGTCCGAGAATAAACAGCTGAGATTCAACATGGAATGTACAATATTGAGAAAAGAAGAGCATGAAAAGGTACGGCAAGAAATACTTGTACAGTTTAAGGGTCTTTTTTAGAAGTCTGCCTCCGTGGTTGAGTGGTTAGAGTCTCAGACTTGAAATTACTGTATACCTGTATTGGATTAAGGGTCAAGAGTACGAGCCCTGCTACCGACCATGTGTCTTTATGTGAGAAAATTGGTAGTTTCTTGTGGAGGATAGGAGTCTAGCACAGGTACTTCCAAGGAATGATGGTTAGGTAAACTGCCCGCCTGTAAAAATGACTGAAATATGGCTGGAATGGGCGTTAAACACATGTAACAATGACAGCTTATTTAGAAAGTGCTGAACAACAGTGTCAAATATTTTCAACCCAGTTCTTAGAAGCGTAATGTTGGTATTTACAACAATAATTTAAGGTGGATGGACGTACATGTACATGTCATTTACAAACATCTCTTGTTTAAATATTGCAGTCAGTAATCAGTGTTTTAGAATGAAACTTAACATGAAAAATAAAAAAAATTCTTTCAGCTGATTCTAGAATTCTTGGGTAAGTCAGTAAAGTGGTATCCAGTGTTTTACCCAAGCACCTGCTACAAGCTGTCAGTCTACACAGAGAATAGTCCTGTTCTGAGAGTGGGTCTGGCAAATGATAAACTACGGAAAATGCTGCAGAAAAATAAGATAAGGTGAGGTTTGCAAAGCATACAACTGGACAAGAAAATTTGTAGGTCTCTGGAGACTTAAATACTGTAGAATCTGCAATAGCTCATCACAAAGATTAAGCATTCACTTGCTTTAAGAATCGTCTATGATTAGTTAATCCAAAATAGCAAGTATTTCACTCGGTATACCTATATTAAACTGCCACCCGTACCGTACTGACAGCCACTTTGCGACAAGTGCAATCATGTTCAACAAGTACATCTATGCAGTCTGATCATGACCTACACTGTTCAGCATCCAGTCAATAAATTCTGTCTGAACACTCCTTTAAACAAAAAATGGTACTGTCCAAAATTGAAAGATGGACGAGTCCATTTTAGCAGGGCAAGAGATTCAGTAGCTGCCAACAAGAATATCTCTGTCCTTTGGATTCATAAACATTATTAACTAAGCTGAATGTGTTCTTGTATTGAAGTGTTAACTGTACTGTATTTCATTAGTTCCTTAAAGTTTGGTAATTTTGAAGGAGATGTTCAACTGTGAACGAGAATGTATGTGTGACAAGATTGTGGAATCTACCCTTACAGTCCTGTGAGTTGATGCCAGCTTCAGTCATGTCTATAGAAGATATTGTAAAACCTGAGTGAGTAGAAGATTTTAACATTGATGCTTGTGGTTTTTTTTATCTACATTAATTCAGAAGTTAAAATTAGGAAGAAGACATATTAAGAATATGCTGTTTCTGTCGGGATTCCCAACACTTTGGCTAAAGACCCCAGAATTTCATGACAAGTTTTCATCACCCGTTGATAACACTTGTCTGTGTTAGGGCCACGGAGACATTGGTCAAAGTCACAGTGACCTTGAATATTAAAACGCAATCTGACAAGTATTTAAAAACATTCAACTTTCATTGATTAAGACTGGGGAAATATACAGACAGATTTTTAGTTTAAACAAACAGCATTTCATTCCTTGGGTGTGATTTTCTTTCCTCTTAGTTTAGTACTGATTGTAATGTTAACATTATTTACAGTTTTACAGAGAAGTTTGTGAGTTTTGAAGGTTGGATCTTGAACAGGACGTTGGTGAAACCAGGCTTTGCTCCAAAATCTGTGTCGAAAGATAATGGTATGGTTTAAATAATAGTCAGGGAACAGATGCCTTTCAGAACAGTGATTGTACTTTGTCATAATTCTCAGTTGAAATTGCATTTTTTTGCCCTTTGTATCACACATTATTTCACTATCCTTTCTTTGATATTGAGTAAACATTTATTTTGACTGTTAGAATTATTAAAATGTCTTTATGCCTTGGAAGGAAAGTCATTTTACATTAATTGAGGTTGGTTGTTCTCCTTTCTGGCAAGTTGGTATAAAAGATTTCTTCTCTTAAGGGTTGTTTTATTTTACAGGCACTCTTGGCATGTATTCAAGATTGCATGTTCAGGACGCCAGTAGAAATGAAGATATTTGGGTAAGGATTGATTAATACTTCACTTGATTTATTATTTACATTCCATGGTGAAAATTCACATAAAAGCATATATTGTATTTCTCAATTTTGACTTGCATTTGTTTGCTGACCACATTTTATTATGCACAAATTGTACACTGTATGTGAGGATAATTTGAGAGACAGGTTCTGAAACTTTCACATTGACAAATTTGTCAAAATTTTACATAAGAAAGTATTTGGTTAATACGATGTAAAAAATTGTAGTTTTTTTGTGGGGAGGGTGTGGAGACACGAGCTAAATCATCTTTTTTTTCCAGTGCAAAGAAGAATGATGTACAGCCAACATGTTATAAATCTGAAAAATGAAATATTTACCTACTTACCTACCTTATTTTTTCAGCGTGTTTCAGAGACACGCTGTTCATATGCCTTGTCCGAAAGTTGAGACAAGTCTACTTGATAAACATTTGATTTGACTTTCTTTCTCAGGTGTACTTGAATGACAACAATATTGTCAGCGAAAGAGGGCTTATACCAGGAAGTAAAGTAAGATTCTACGGATTAGAGAGAAAACTGTCTCAGCTCAACAATATCTACTGTAGGCTGGTTCCCTTGTCTTGTGTACAGATACTGTGTGTGCAAACTGAAAGGTGAGAAACTGGAACCAGCATGCCATGGGAGACAACTTCTGAAATTTTGTTTGCTTT
Organism: Saxidomus purpurata; assembly: GCA_022818135.1. Taxonomy (NCBI): domain Eukaryota; kingdom Metazoa; phylum Mollusca; class Bivalvia; order Venerida; family Veneridae; genus Saxidomus; species Saxidomus purpurata. The sequence goes on along the minus strand of JAFMSR010000018.1, from coordinate 6,289,761 downwards.
GTACTTTCCCTGGCATTGCTACTTACAATGTAATCCAAGAGAACATGGTGTAAATGGTAGAGTATTGGACTCCTGACCCGGATGTCGTGGGTTCGAATATTGACAATGGCATTTTACCACAATAAGTTTAAACAATATATAGCTAAACTGTAATTTTGGGATGTCTGTTTATCTGTATGAAGCAAGATATAATTGCAGACAATGATAGTTCTGCAAGTGGTAAGAGTTGCCTACTTGGTATCACTGTAACCTCTAATAGATTGAGAGTCATGGGTTCAAGCCCTGCTACAGACCATATCTCTTTGTGAGGAAGTTGGCAGTTTCTTATGGAGGATAGGAGTCTAGTATTGGTTCTACCCAGGAACTTGAAACATGTGTAAAACTCCCACAAACAAACATCAATGATAATTATCATGATCATTTACTGATCATGAAGCATAAATTTGAAATTGTTTAATAATGATATAATAGTGTATCAACTGTGTTGACTGAAAATATACATTATGTGGCCTATTGTGGAGATGCATTGAAAAATCTCGTTTGTATGGTATAGACTGAAAAATCTCGTTTGTATGGTATATTCTGAAAAATCTCGTTTGTATGGTATAGACTGAAAAATCTCGTTTGTATGGTATAGACTGAAAAATCTCGTTTGTATGGTATAGACTGAAAAATCTCATTTGTTTGGTATAGACTGAAAAATCTCATTTGTTTGGTATAGACTAAAAAATCTCATTTACATGCTATAGATTATCCTCCTCATGTATATTGCCAGTACTATTTAAAAAATTTACAGTTTAAGTTTTAAACTGACAATATTTCCAGTTTAGTTGAAAACTGAGTTTAGCGTAAAACTGTGCAAGATGGCACAAACTGTGCAAGGGCGCACAACTATTAGAAGTTCTACATTTTACATGAAGTATGACTGTATAAACTAATTCTTTCTTTTATTTCAGGGACATAACTAAGCAACAACTGGACCAGAAATTTCAAGTTGACAATAAACAGTTAAAAGTGTTACACCTGGTGGATGTATGGAGTCCTTTAAATGCTGGACAAGTTTTCCAGTCTGTCTGTGATATAGTAAAGATCCTGAAAGTTTCTCTCAAATGTTTATGTGAAACGTGTGGAAGTATAGTGACGGAAGCTGCATGTTTAAATTCTGCCTGTAATGGTGAAGGAGCATACAGATTCTTAGCAAGGGCAAGGTGGGTGGTCACTTCATCACCATGGTCTATTGATAAGAGTTGCTTACTCGAAATTACTGTAACCTCTCATTGGTTGAGAGGCATAGGTTCGATCCCAGCTACTTTGTTGACTCTTTGGCAGTTTCTTACGCAAGATAGGGTTCTAACTTCTAGTACTGGTCCTTTCCAGGAATAATGGTTAGGCTAACGGCCCGTCTGCAAACTGAAATACGGTTAACAACTAGTTGTCACTTCTTCAGAACACCCTTTTTTCAGAAACATTAATTAAAATAGTACTACAAGAAGCAGTTGTTATAAGGTAGTTTCTCAGCAATTTTTCTTTCAGCTATACAGCATATCGGTATCTACTTTCAGTAATATTAACACTTACTTTGGTAAATTTCTGAACTTGTTTTAATGTTCTGACTGTACCATTAATTGTTCAAATTGGTGCTGTGTGATTTATTGACTGAGTAGCAAAATGTGCAGATCATGATCAGACTGCAAATATGTTCAGGTTGGCCGTAATATGTACCTGTATCTGTACTTGTTTCTGTACTTGTATCTGTACAGTATGATCATGATCTGCACTGGTTGCAAAGGAAGAGTCAGTTACCCACAAGTACGCTTAGAAATGGAAACACATTGTTTTTCTTTTATGATTAAATTCAAAATGATTGAAATGAGTTTATAATTTTTTTTTCGTTGCAATTGAAAACAGTGCAACAATTGATGACAGCACCTCTGTTGGTATGGTAACCCTGACAGGATGTAGTGTACAGAGCATGCTCCAACTGTCACATGACCAGTGGAAATGTCTGGAGGAAGAAGTGAGCAGAACTGGGGAAGTGTTTGTACAACAGGTATTTTTTAACCGAAACTGCTAGAAAACTTCTTTCTTCTTGGTAACTTGTGATAGCGTGATCGTGTTGGCTTTTAGTCCTTATCCTATGACTTTGGCCAGTCACATGTAAGTTTTAGGGTTGTATGCAGTTTCCTTAATGTTATAAAGAAACACACACAATATGGTAAATAACAAACAAACAAACCATGTGACAGTGCAGAAGAATGTGTACACATTATCTTCTCTGATAAAAAGACTAAAACATATTCAACTACCAGAAAGGAAATTAAATTGGGATAACATTTATGCATAATAAGCCTTATCATCGCTAAAATTCAAAAATGAGATTGTTTGTCCTGCCATTAGTACAGTACCATTACCATTTATTGTTGAATGAGGATCTTATTAAAGATTTCCTGGCGGAATAGTGAATAGTGTAGATCATAAACAGACAACACAGATGTACAAACTGATCACGATCTACGCTGTTTGTACAGACAGAATCATTTGCCGAAGAAGGATCATTTGTTCACAGGAAAGATTGTAAAACAAAAAATTTAACATTGAGATTAAAAATTTCATTTTTATGTTCTACAAGAAATTGAGCACTTTGAATGTTGTGTGTTGCAGAAAGGTTTTATTAACATCTTATTTTCAGTTCAACCCTACATTGAGCACATCACTTGAGAGGTTTGTGTACCAGCTATGTGATAACAACGCAGTTAAACAGACTTGGTCAATGACCTTGAGAACAAGGTCATCCATAGACATCAATAAAATTGGTCATGATGGTCAGTATCTCTCTGTGTATGCATATCCTGCTGGAACTTTGAAATACATTTGTCTGTCTTTCAATCAGAAGAGTTCCATTTCTTTTCATGCCCTAAAGCGAAAAAGTTTGTGCAGGGGTGGACGGAGGAAGGGGGCTACATAGGAGTGACTGTCATGTCATGTCAATTGTTTTATGTTGGATCTTAATGTTTATAACTCTAGGTAGGAGTGAGCTATTTTAAACAGCCTTGGTACATAGTATAAGCCCATAAAGGGTGTAATGCTTGGTATGCATTTAGGGTCACTCACTGGGACCAAGGTCAAGCTCGCAGTTACTATTTACTGTAACCCTGTGATCTTTGATGCTTAACTGCCGTAGGCTTTATAAACAAAAAAATAGGATCTAACAAAGTCTTTACCTCGAGAAATATTTGAATCTTTGAAGTTTCAAAGATAGACTTCATTTTCTAGCACGCTTCAGGAAATTTTACTTAATTGTTTTTACATTACTTTTCATTTCAGAATTCTGTACAAAGAGTTTTGATACTGGATCGTCGAGAATCTCAACGCAGTGTTTACCATTTCTGCAGTTAGAATGTATAGCCATGAAAGTTTTCGAACCATCTGTTTGGTCCGTTCACCATCTTAGTACAAAATGAATGTATATGCATGTTCGCCCACATAAGTCAAGATAATAAGTAGTCTGTAGCCTAACAGTAGAATGAGTGATTGAATGGTCTCTGTGCTCCCAAAGTCACATCAGTCTTTGCTACACTGCATTGGTGTTATGACTGAATAGTTTATACTCCTTTTGGGACATGTTTATTATCATAAGATTGGCCTGCAGATGGAAACACATCGAATACAAGGCTATTTTGTACAACAAACACTAATAACATAGCTATTGGTGACTGAAAAATCATTTAAAATTGTGATGAATTTATATTAACCTTTCTGTTTTCTAAAAACATCACTACGTAGTATTTTTAGCACTTTATAATAGGCCCGCATCAGGCCCACAGAGGTCCGCAGAATAAAGTGGTCCGCATTTGTGCTTGTCTAGTGAATGAATAATCTTGCACCACTGCAAAGCAAGTGAATGAATGGACTATCTACTACTAAAGAAAGCAATATACAAGCCTGAATGAATAAAGAAAATGCATGACATTGATACAGATTAAGCTACTTTTTTGAATGCAAACAGTAAAATATTTAACATTAATTATTGTTCAGAAGAAAATTTAACACAAAGTGGAACACACGACCAACACAAGTGTTTTTATAGTCCAACGTTTTAACCTAACTTGGGGATATTAACTATTGACAAAATGATTGATTTTCGCATTGCTGTTACAATGTGTTCGTTAGAATTCTGGGTATTTTGTGTTTTGCCATTGCAACTTAAAAATGTTCCCTGTGGAAAAAAGTGACATGTGATCTAACATTGCAATTGAGAAATTAATTATAATAATTGTGTAAGAAAGAAATTATCTGTATCACCAGGTAGTCAAAATATCTATCATTATTAAAGATATACCTGCAGAATTCTTAGCTTTCTGTTTTCAAGTACAGTATAGTTCCTGCATTATGACCACCCTTCGAACCAGTTAAAACTGGTCTTAATAATGAATCTCTCTTATTAGTGAGACCTTTTTACTATGAAATTGAGCATTTGGGTTTGAACTGTCTGGTGTTCATATTGAGGGCACTCTTAATATCAGGTGGTTTACTGTATTAAAATGATGTTACCCTTCAAAATGACCTTCAGAAATTAAAAAGGAGAATCCAATTACTGATTTATACTCGTAAATAAAGGGATATCGCCAAAGTTATAACAAAAGCACATTTATATGAATCTGTGTAACAGTTGCATTTCCATTGAGTATAAAGAAAACCTGTGTTCCTGTAGTCAAAAATTGAGAAGCAACCGTTTCAGTTTTCTATATTTCAATTTACACCATTCTGTCAATAGCTGAAACAGCTTCATGTAAGTCTTTTCTTGCATATTTTTAAAGCATCTACTTTGCATTTAGCATCATTGTTGAACATAACTCTATGTCCAATTTGATAGGTAAGAACATTTATGTTGTTATTCAGGGAAAGACAAAAAATCAGTGACTACTTGTGTTTTGAAACTGTATAGCCTCCCTTTAAACATAAAAACGGTCTTTCATCAGATAATTGCTTTGAACCATGTGAAAGATACTGAATTGCATTTCTTTGCAAGCTCACCAGGGGATAAATCCCACAGTTGGCCGGGCTATAAACAATCTTAACAACTGAATTGCATTTACATCGTAAATCAGGGGCCAGTTGTTTGAAACTTGAACGGGCTGTTAAACTCCCAGGACCACATTGACAAGTAGCTCTTATTTTACCAAGAAAGATGTCTTACCAGCGGAAATGACCTTTATATGTATCAAAAACATTCATAACTTTCATTTTTAATCGATGTACATGTTTGAAATAGAGCAGTATTTTTTTTCAATGATATCGCAAAAAATAAAAAAGGCTTCCTAGCATCTCTCTTGTGAAAAAAGCAACTTGAATACAAAAGAGATGATAATGTCAACATTGGTTTAGAGTAAATAGATCATGGTTCTATCATTCTATCAGTATATTTTACAATACCAGTAAATTCGAAAAAGATATGGAGCTTTAAACTAACCATTTAATTCAACATATGAGTCTTGATGGAAATCACTTGGAGGATATTTTTATTTAGGTTGTTAGAGCTTTAAAGATTTTATGATCTTGAATACATACATTTGTTTCAATGAATCATTTAAAATTTAGAAATACAACCCTTAAAGTTAAACAATCAGCTGTTACTTTAAGCGTCAATTAAAGATTCAAATAACCGGGTCCAGAATATTTATTGTATTAACTATAATTGAAAGCTTGACCAATGATAAGATGTTTATTTTCCTCAAAAAGAGGAATGAAATTACTAGAATGTGTGGTGATTGCTACTAAACTCAGTCTAGTACATGTCACAGGTGGAAGGAACATACCTTAATTTGCATTTTTTTCTTGATCTTTAATAAGCCAATGAACCAATGTCTTTATCTATACATTTTAGAACCGATATCATAATAAATTGAAATTTTTTTTTGTTCATAGCTCTTTACCACTGACTATGGTAAAGATCTATGAACAAAAAAAAAATTTGTTTTCAATTAATTGTGATATGTCAAAGGTATGTTCCCTCCACCTGTGGTACATGTAACTTGTCAGTTCAACAGCTTTAGGAAGTTCAGTATCATGTTGAACTGGTTAGGTCTACCTTTGTGTAGGTCTACCTTTGTGTAGACTGTGCAGTCTTATGGTGTACACTGTTACGTAGTTGCTAAAGTTTAACTCGACTCCAAATATATGAACTCTTATTTGAAAATGAATGAAACATTTTAAATGGCACATTGGATAAGTGGATTATTATCTACATGGAATTTAGTTGTGAGAAAATTAAAAACGTACAACACCTGTATTAGGAATTGGGGCGATTAAAAATATAAGTCTTATTTGTTTAGCTGTGGAATTTTGAATTGTGTAGGACTTGCATAAAAGCCTGCTGTGATATGTAATTGATTTTCAAGGGTGGTATTCAATGTCTGAAGTGGATTTTCTTATGAGAAAAGTAAACAGATTTTCACTGTAATTGAATTGATATATGATGCATACTGAAATTATATAGGAAAATTCAATTAACTTGATCTATATGATAATGTTAAGGACTCAAAGACTGCTGAAAAAGCAAACAATGATCCAAATAAAACAAATTGATATTTAAGAAAAGTAAACATTCAGAAAAAAAATACTTATTTCATTGTGCATATCCTTTTATGCCAGCATTATGTAGGTATGTTATTTTAAGAATTGGGGAATGAAAAAAAAGTTTTTATTTGTAAGATGAGAGATTTATTGCAGACTGGATGTCTGTTATTACTGAATGTTCTATATTATTCATATTGTGAAATGCTGAGTGAACAGTTTTTCACCCAATATATCTTTTGAAAGCTTGACAAACAAATATTCTTTTTTATGGCAAAATATATATAATTATTTACAATATCATCTAGATTATATTTATTCATAATGGCTGGATTGTGAAGCAAATCTCTTGTTATATCTATATATTGTTCTTGACACACCTCCAATGTTGGAATTGATCCCTTATTAAAAGTACAGCCCTAAGTGATCTAGAGATAACTTTATTCACTTAACATTCTGGAGGACCGAGGTTCAATCCTCCATCTGGTCACTTTGGTTGTGTTTTTTGGAAAGGCACCGAATGTCGTACATCCCTCAATTCACCAAAATGTGAAGGGTAGTTGGCAAGGGGAACAGTTATCTAGGCAGAATTTGCCGTAGATCTACCCGATATTTGGCAAACAAAATTAAAATCTTTGGCAAATAGAACGGTAGCATCTCCTTTCAGGCCAGAACTTTTAACTTTAACAGCATGATAGGAGAAATGCTGGGGTCAGTAATAGACACCACAGCAGGGCTTAAGACTAGACCTTATAAAATCAGTTTAGTTCAGGGTACTGGCAAATATTTTGTATTTGTAATGAGACTCGGATATGTCTATACACGTATATTTGTCTATACACGTATATTCCTTGATCAAGAAAAAGCCAAGACAGAGAATATTTCAACATTGCTTCTCTCTCTGCTCTTCGATGTTGATTATATCTGTAGTGAGTTATATTAGTCAAAGTTGTAGGAACTTCATCACAATTGAGAGAGAATAAATCCGAATAAGCTAAACTAATCTACAAATTTGCTGGCCCTGACTGTGATAGTGTGTGTTTTGAGCACAAGTGTATAGATGTTTGAAGGTTTTGTTTATACAGTGGTAAACGTCATTCAGCAAGTTTTGAGACTATCTACTATCATTGTCCTTGAAGATGTAAGGTACATCTTTTATATTTAATCTCGTCATGTATCTTTTATAGTTTGACAAGTGTATCAAACAAAATTGTCATATTGTACCGATTTTATTTACTTAATATATTTTCAAATATTGATGAATAATCGGAGATAATTGATGACTAAAGTACAAACTTGCTGACAAAAATCCTTTTCAGTTTTTGATGAATTTGTCTTAATTTGAAGTCCGTAGGTCCATTCATGCTGTTACTAATTAAGTGTTCACAATGATGGGATTTGTTTGATCTTTGTCGCTGTATAGATCAATGTTCTATTCAGGCCGTTAAATTGGTTAATAAGGAAATGCTAGGTTTAAACGCGTTTTCATTTAATTGCTTTAAAACTCGTTTTAACTGCGCTATCTGTTAAAGTGGATTGTAGTTTTGGGTAACGTTCGAGTTTTTGCACGTTTGTCTGCGATATTTGCATAGAAATCTTACCCTATTGTCATAATCAAGGCTAATTTAGACTGAGTGATCCTCTTAATACGACGTTGCATGTATGAGTAAGTTCAAAAGACGAAGTTTTTTTCCTGATCAATCGTGAAGACTGCAAGTGTTTGCCATTTTTATATTTAAATAAGTAGAAAGGGAAAGCCAGATAACTTCAGAACACGCGAGATTTGCCGTGCCAGTTACACTTCCACACTTGGAAAATATCTCACGGAGATAAAAACAAATTTTGCCATTAACCCTTCCACGTGAGACTGTGATCTTAGTCCGGTTAAAGAGGGCCAGGAAGTCGTTATAACCCAGCGCCCCCACTTTACCCCGCCAGTGTCGCGAAATACTATGCAACAGAAACTTTTATCTTACCAGTCGAAATTTCAATTAATTGCGCTAAAACCAACTGTTTTTGACAAAGACTTGATCTACATATTTTTGAAACCCAGGGGAGGGCCCTTTTGATGTCGCATCATACAATGAGGTAACCCACGTCATCATTTTTAACCCTGTCAGCATCTGTACATGTATGCTATTAAATCTCGTCACATCTTGGCCAGCTAGAGAACTGAGGCATACTTCTTATGTCACATCTACATGACACAGCCTTTGCTTAAGTCGTCATCTCGGTACAAGCGTGCGCAGCCCTTATTCCTCCACGCAGTGAGTGTTTGAATTTGCCTCTCTTTGCCAAGTCAAAGGCGACAAAAGTGTTGTCGGCGTTATGCGAGAAAGTTGACAGTTCCGTAGGCGGTATTTGGCTACATATTCTTCCAGGTGGTTGGGCAAATTGAAATATATTTGATACGTGCGTTAAAGCCCGAGAAAAATGACATGTAGTAGGCAGCAGTTCCACGTGCATGAGATTCTGTATGTATGATGCGGCTGGTATATCTCATTTTTTGTAAACTCTGAACACATTGTGTAACATACTATGCCTTTTGCGTTTAATCTTGTTAAAAATCTGTTAAGCACTCTTTATCTGCAATCGTGTTCTATTTTAAGCCACGGAAATATTAAAACTGGTAGTTACCATGGAAGCTTTCTTGTGTTTGCTGGGTCGTTGAGACATTCAATAACCTTATAGATATACTGTCATTTATGTAATACTCTCGATGAGTCGGTGTTTTGCCAGTTTTCGCGAATTTCCTGTTTCGCATTTTAAAAAATATCGCAGAACAATTCGTTTGATAGCTTCTCCTTTGGTGAATTTTAAATTCACAGGTAAGACTGTCTGCTACCAAACCATGAAAGTTCCATCTAGCGAAAATTGGTCAATTTACAGTATACATGTTTGCTAGTTTGATAGATTTGGACCAATTAAGCTGTGTCAGAGAACTCGTGAGTCATACATGTATGTAGTATTTATATTGTGTATTTTCGGGCAATCCAATCAAACTTATATTGCCTATGCAAATATTTGTAAATGCTGTTAGTATTTTGGTATACAGGGATTTACAGTTACAGAGCGCAAGCCAAGATGATCTAAAGCAATCCGAAAAAAACAGCTAACCATACTAATAGACCTGTTGAATGTAGCTCATGCATGTATTCTGAAAACGCTGAGCCAGCGGATCTACAAAAGTGAAATGTTTACACTCTTAAAATACATGATTTCATTTATTTTTGTTCAATAATAACATATTGGTCAGAATAGGGTATACACAAATCAGTTTGGAAAAAGTAATGAAAACAGCTTCTATGCATTTGAAATTGACTCACGAACTACTTTTTAAAACACATGGTCACTGTAAAAAAGCGTTATGCCTGTGACAAAGGTCTGCCCTCGGTGGATTAAATAGATTTTGAGCGTGTTGTTTGTGCCAAACTACATGTATTTACTTTTGTTACTTGAATAGGTTGCTTGTTTTCCTCGTAATTCTATTAATTGATTTCGCAGCCTCGAATTCGACTATTTCCGATTTCAATGTCTTACAACCTTTCTATACATCGATCGCACATGCGAGACGATCTACGCTTCGACTGAGACCGAAGTAGAGGCGTGCCAGACTTCACATAGCCGCGGTTCTTTCTGCGGAACATTGGTAAGATTTTCTACATACTCTAGAACTAATTAGTTCCAGAATTGTAATTACCAGCTTCACATATCGCGCTTCTGATGTATGTAAACATTGTTTAATGTAAAATAAATAAGATAATTTGTTCCCATTAAAAATTACCTGGACTAATTAAGAACATATTAGTTACATTTGCAGGC
>JAFMSR010000018.1:6241954-6278866 GCA_022818135.1 Saxidomus purpurata | reverse complement strand
TGATACAGATTTGAAATTCATAGTGATGATAACACGATATGATGTTAATTGTAGACCATCAAGGAATAAAATGAACCGGAAAATTTACTAAAATCAATAGTTAAATAAATCTAAAAGCCTCATTCTTGGTAATTAATGGATCATAATATATAATGAGCCAGGATGATATTAACTGATTCTGCAGGTGCCATCCTTGCAGTGGTTTAGTAGGAGGATTCTTCTTCTAAGACTAAGTCACATAAACATTTTGTTGAATCTATACCAACACTGTTTATAGTTTGCCTTGTAAACTCATGGGCTTGACTAAGAAACGGAAGACTACCTGAACCCGAAATAGTATCATGCAACTTAAGATTATGAGAGAAAATATTGAACTACACTATATATATAAGAAGCTTTTGTAGTAACGTATAGACGAATGGGGGAAGAACAAAACATATTGAACTGCAACATTGTGCAGTGGAAGTTATGTCCTACTGTGTACTTTTGCAAGTTAGACATCTATACAAAACTAAAAAGGTCCATACTGACTACTCGAGAAACATATAAGTTAAACAGATTTCTTCACGAAAACATTATAATTATTAATGTTATCTGCAGACTTTTAACTTACTTATATAGGTCTTGAATAACTTAATGATTCATTCTAATAATGGATATACTCATTTTATGGAAATAAACTTTCATGAAGGTTAGCAAACTGTTTTTGTTCTGTATGCCACTACTCTCAAGTGTATAAACATCACCACGTGGCATTCTTTTACACACACAGAGTGTATCAGCAATTACCAACACCTCCCGGGAAAGTTCAAATCTGAGAACGTCTTTTTGACAGGTTTTTTTTCTTTTCTTAAAGTAACTTAAAGAAGTGATATGAAATTAAGATTTTTGAATGAACTGTTTTGTAATGGCACAGTTTACCTTTGTAACAAATTTCAAAGGAAACAGTTCTGTAATTTGTCAGAATTTGTATAAAAGAGTCTCTGATCTGAGAAATGTTTGAAATGATTGAATGACGTGCTCAAGCGCCGTCTAGTGGCCTAGTTACCCCTTTAAACTTATTCATTTACATTCAATATGAAAGCTGTAAGGTCGACTTTTAAGCCGACTGCACATCTCTATGTAAACCCGATATATAAGATATTTTAACAAATTGCTTCAAGTTTGTCATTGTATGATGCGCCTTAAGAAAAGCCGGATGTTAATTATGCTTCATAATTGTATTTTTCTATAGAGAAACGAACTGGAAGTCATACTAGTCGGGCAGTTTAAGGTTATTCATCCTCATACATCAGTGGTTTACCAAGGTTTCAGACAAACATGAACTTATATAATGAGTGCTATTGATGACGATAATGAGGCTTATTATGAAAATGAACAAATGTTCTTTCGAGCAACGATCATATGAGCAAAACTTGAAAAAGTCAGACAAGGCACTTTCGCAAATATTTGCTTACTATTTTTTACTTAGAAATGATGATAATAAAGTTTTAAATATGTCATCATTAAACATTCTTACTATTTAATAGCAGAACAATATTAAAGAGAAAGTACATCCAAATATTCATTGTAAAGTTGATCATACAGTTTATTTAATCTTTATCAATTACACGTATTAATAATAAGTTATTTGAGGATTGTTTATTTTAAAGAATTCATTTAACTGTTAAAATTTCACGTTCTTCTGACCTGGTTCGAAAGTTCGACATGCAAAAAGTCGGCCATTTTAAATGTAAACATTGAGACATGTTTGTGGCATTTTTTGCTTATTTTGCTTTCGTTTGGACAATCGGATACTAGATTATATGGTTGAACTAACTATTTCATTGTTAACCGAAGGCTGTTCAATCTGTGGTTTATCAAAGGGTGCCAGTTAGTTAAACTTTAGGTGTGATCATCACTTCTATTCATTCAGCGACAGTATATTTAACCATTTACATACATAAAACCTGTTTTCAAATCGTTTTAAGAAAATCCGCCGAGGCTCTGTCAATGGTCCACATAATTATATCGTTGCTTGATGTATGACAATTATGTCAACAGTTACTTAATCTCTTAAAGTTTTTACACTGAATTAATTTAGAGGCAACTCAAACATTCATTGAAAACGTATGTACTACTCACTTTATGATGTTATCATTGTCTAACGTTTTTTAAACCGATACTTGATTCGTGCAACCTGTAGTTCTCCGACTCAGAAAAAGACAATTGTTTGAATTAGCCAAATTTATAAAAACAAATACATTCAAGCTAGAGTTGGTAAAATTGTTTTTCATAGTCATTTATATCAAGACACTTCTCAAAGTAAAGTATTACTGTTGAGAATATTTACATGTATAAAGTAGTACAATGTAAACATATTCGAAGTTGGACAAACGTGGTAAAAATAAAAAGGCAGGATATCTGAAATATTATTTCCTTTTAAGCGATTGTTTTGTAATAAATACGTTATCCATTACAGTGACTGTGCTGAAACACAACATTTACCTGACGCAGCTAAAGGTATCAAGACCAGCAACGAGTACGAAATTATCAAGAAGGAAACAAAACGTTTCCTATCGGATGTTAAAAAAGTTGAAGTAGACCGGACAGAAGACATATCTCGCGTTGCAAAGGAAAAGAATGAGGTTCAGAAAACTATTGCTAGCTTTCGTAAGAAAGTGAACAAGTTATTTGACGATTTGGAGCAGAAAAGTATGACCGAGCTTAATTTGAAAGAGACAACCATCGTCAGTAGTTTGGAACAAGAAATAAAATTTCTCAATAAGGCGAAGACAAAGGCTGAAGACATCCTAAAACAGCTCGATTCATCTAAGGAAGATAATGAATGCGAACTATTTTTCCATGTTAAAACCGGCAAGAGCTTCGTCCATGAATCCACAAAACGAGTCCACAGCATTTCTGCCGCCGCCCGTGAGTCTATTGATTTCACATTAAACGGCTGTATTGAAAAGTTTCTTAGCTCGATAGGTACAATCGGATCAATTGCCACAAATGTGTCCTTATCACGACATTCATCTTCAGCAGGAAACGTTGAATTAGCGCAATCGACTCTGTCTCCTTTGCCACGGGTTCTTGCAGGTCATTTGGATCAATTTGCTGTATATGAAACACAACTGTTTGGGAAGTTCAATGTGCGAGACAAGTCTGACACGGAGCTGTGTGACATACTTGACATATGTCAGGTATCAGATGGGAAAATACTTATAAACGATATAAGCAATAAGAAATTAAAGCTGCTTGATCAGTCATACAAACTTATTGATTCCATACAGTTACCAGATAACCCTTTACACGTGTGTGCTCTTGATTCTGGCGATGCTGTAGTGTCTGTGAAAAAGGAAGTTGAATTTGTTTCTTTGAGAAAGAAGTTGTCTATCACAAAATCAGTAAATGCAGGAAGCGACTGCAGAGGTATGGTGTATGCAAATGGTAAACTATATATTTGTTGTGGCATTTATTCCGATTCGTCATCTGGTTATTTAGAAGTATATAACAACGCTGGACAACTACAAGATTATCTACCAAGCGTATCACATCGCCTAACTGCAGTACCAAAGCGTATCACAGTATGTGATGACGGTCAGCATCTTCTTGTTACCAGCTTTGATACTGATAAAATATCAATGTTGGATCTCGCTGGGGATATGGTGAATACTTTCAGCTGTAATGAGCTGAAATTCCCTACCGGAATGAGTACAGACGGTACAGGTCAAGTGTTTGTTTGCGGGCTTCACAGTGACACAATTATACAATTTTCACCTAAACAGAAAACGTTTGCAGTGATCCTAACAAAAGCAGATGGTGTTTTGAAACCCAGAATAGCGTATTATGATAGAAGGATGTCCCGACTTTTAGTTGCCTGTGACAGTTCAAATGAATTACTAGCATTTACTTGTAAACTGAAATAAAATGACAGCTAACATCAACTAGAATTTAAATACCCGTCAAATTAATTATTGGTTTAGTGTTAAATCTATCAATTATTTACCGTTGTTCAATAAAATTCTGACGAGTTCTAGGTTTAAAGAGAAACTTCTATGTGATATACCGTTTTATGCACAAGGCTCTGTGTGGATCATCGGACACATATCAAAACTGACTGATAGGGACATTTCGCCAATTAAAAATAATTACACTTTACATAGTATGACCTCGCAGGCACTAAATGTTGAAAGACGTATCATAGGTAGTAACATCAGATTTATATTAAAGTCACTTCTTACGTTTCTTGCCTTATGTGTGCTTGGCTGAGGAGTGCCACTTTTGACACCGAGAAAAAAAAAAAATATATCAAACAGGGAATGCCACGTACCAAAAACGCAGCCTCCCCAAAACGAACCCCACAGCACCCAGAAGTGCACACCACCACCAACACACACACACACACACACACACACACACACACACACACACACACACACACACACACACACACACACACACACACACACACACACACACACACACACACACACACACACACACACACACACACACACACACAATCATGTACACACACACATATACACTACCAACACACACTAGCATACAAAGCAAACACACGAGGACAAAACGAACAATTAAAGGAACACAGTGGGGCACCGCCTTGGAACGGTCAGTGGCAAAAACACCACTGGGGAGCTTAAACCGGTTTATGGTGCGCACCCAACCTCACTCTTACCCCCACCATGTTCCAAAGTCACAGGACAGTGTAAATAAAAGTAATCCCTGCTAGGTGAATCTCTAACACACGCAATGGAAACAAAAGGCGTTTATTTGTAATGTATTGATTACGTTCATTGAAATCCTCAACATAACTACACCCTCTGGCAAACCGAATTAACTGAGAAATGTATACCCCATAAGATGTAGCATGAGGTACATCCCCATCCAAATGGGGGAAATTTACAATACTAAAATTAAAATCATCCCTCTTGTCATAAATTTTGGTATGTATAATATTGTTATAAATAGAGAGATGTAAATCTAAAAATGAAGCACCAGTATCCAAATTGTTAGTTTTAATTAACTGGAGTTCCCGGGGATAAATAGTGTCCACCAATTGACCAAAAAACGGGTTATCCATATTAATAATATCATCCAGATAGCGTGATGTATTATTAAAAGCAGTGATAATGTCTGCCTGCGTGTCTGGAGAAAGACTCAACATAAAGTCTCTTTCATAACAATATAAAAACAAATCTGCGACAAGGGGTGCACAATTTGTTCCCATGGGAATACCGATTACTTGTCTGAAAACTGCATTCCCAAACCTTATATAAATGTTGTTCAATAAAAAGGAAAGGGCTTTACAAACTTCGTCACAGGTCCACATAGTATAATGTTTAACAATACAGCTAGTAAAAAAAGCTTTATCGAAATTGCAGGCGAGAAATGTAACATTCTCCCTGGCAAAAGCCTTTTGAATTAGGGCAGTTAGCTTGTCATTTATCAAATTATGTGGTAAAGTGGTATACAGTGTAGAAAAATACTTTTGAAATTGACGATTTACACAAATGGCGGGATTACAAAACAAAAGTTTGCTTTAAGTTTATCAAAAACATATTTTTAGAATTAACTGATCATAACTGTGTATTTTTTTTTCTGAAGCGAAATGAAAAATATACCCCTATAAAAAAGTTAAACCCCCCCCTGAAAGTTATATAGTGACTTAAAAAAAATTGTATCATAAAATCACTTTCAAATAAACGGAGGAACAAATGCTGTAAATCATAACAGCATCCCTCTGCACAAACTGCAATAAGTTTTGCACTGCGAGTGTAAGCAGATTGTCTTTAAAAATATCCGAAGTTCATATGGAGGCTGAATAGTCAGGGTCAGGTTGGTCACCCAGGCACAGCGAAGGTTTACTCTGTTACTGAACGTATGAAGTACGGATGTCATCTGAAGACTCAAAATTGCATTTGTTTACTCTTATTCGCCACCTTAAATCTTCCTATGACCTCTGCATGTGTTTTTGATTTCGGATAAAACGGCACCTGTTGATTGTTCAACAACATGACTCGAAAAAAACAACATTATATTACAATTTTGCCGTTGTCTGTTTGCCAGAGGGTTGCTGTTACGGATAACATTCTTCTTCCCTAGCTCAATTTGACGGTGTTTTCATGATAAAGCTTCGTTAGATAAGTCAATGTAAAAATTTCAGGGGGTGCTTAACTTTTTTCTTTGTGTATATATTAGTATTGTTTATACAATAGACTACGTACTTTGTGCCTGTTTATTTCACAATGTTGCATATTACTAATACATATATGAGAAAGGCACTGTCTAGAAGTGGAATTTACATAACGCCTTAACATGTTCATGTTGTGAGGCCTTATTACTGTAAGAGACGAAAAAAAAGTGGCTCTTAGCCAAAGTCTCCCTAGGTCTGACTGCCAGATTGTTTTTTAAGAAAAAAAGAAAATTTGTGTTTCTTTTAGTGTTTCCTTGTACATTAATTACTGTTAGGCAAATTTACTTGACTTTCACTTGCTAGACTATATAGCCACCATGTGCACAATGTATTGTAATGATTTGAGAGGTTATCAGGCAACGAATAAATTTGCTGTTTGGTAGGCCTACATGTATCTTGCTAATGGATTATTATATTTTCTGCAATACTTCAAACTGTAGAGGAAGGTAGATTGTACTTGTAACTAAGCAGAGCTATGTTTCTTGATTTGTATAGACTAGATGACACAAAAACCTAATAAATTTTGTTGGTCAATTATAGCATTGAAATTGCACAGTTAAAGAATTACAGATGTGTCACCCCCTGCCTTTTTGACTGACTAGGGGAAATCTGATTTGGATACTTAACTAGGAAGGTTAGAGGTTATTAGATTACATCTTTAATAAGAAATCATTTTAAGCTTTTCTGACGTAATTCGTTTTATGACATTATCAATAGTTCCGCCAGTTTAGCATATTGTATTCTATTAAATTTATGTATTTTCAGTTAATTCATTACATTTCTCTTTTTCTATTTTCATATTTCTGTATTTATATAAAACTATTTCACTTACTGTTTGATGTCAGTCTACACTTAACAGGTTTAGAAACGCAAAGATTTCCCCTGTTGAACATTTTTATTTGAATGACGCTATTGTTTTTACTACTATTTAAGTCATTTTTTGCGATGAATTATTGAGACTTTTACAAGAATTCAATTTTATATTGTTTTTGTTGTGTATGAAATTTGAATAAATTTTAAACACGATAACACTGTTAAAATAAATAGTTTGCCACTTTTGCGTTTCTAAACCTGTTGAGTGTACTTACCAATCAAATTAATCAAGTAACACAATAGCACATTTCATACATGCTTAGTCAATTATTAACAATGGGATACCTGCACAATGGCTAGGGTTGAAAAATGTAAGGAGTGAAAATAAAATAAAAGATACCCTGGGTCTGGTATAAGAAGCAACTTGTAAGGGATTTCTTATACCAAATTTCTTATATATGAAGAGTGTTCGGATACAATTGGTCTTCCATAGCCAAGTATTAAAAGAATTAAAAAATGTATCAGCTGAATACACTATATATACATAAGAAAGTCATATCGGGATTTGAACTCGAGTCGACCTATAAGCCAAATATATATTAAAGATAATAGGCATGACTTGCTCTGAAAGCTAAGCTAACTGACCTCTATATGTGGCAGCAATTCAGTTATTTCCTATTCACAGTATTATATGTGTATAGATCTAGTTCTATGTCTACATGTACATGTACATAAAATTACATTTGATTGTGTTCTATGATATATCCAGAGACTGTTGTGCTTGTTTTTTAATTTTTAAAGTCTCTACTCTAGTCTAAACGTATTATCAAAAATCTTCACTCTCCTCCAACAGGTATTACCAAAAGTCTTTACTCTCCTCCAACACGTATTACCAAAAGTCTTTACTCTCCTCCAACACGTATTACCAAAAGTCTTTACTCTCCTCCAACACGTATTACCAAAAGTCTTTACTCTTACCAAAAGTCTCTACTCCGAGACGTTTTACGAAAAGTCTCTATTCTCCTCGAAGACGTATTACTAAAAGTATCTTCTCTCCTCCAACACGTCCTCCAAGACGCATTAAAACTATCTACTCTTCTCTAAGATGTATTATTAAAAGTCTGTACTGTTCTGAGTCCACTCCAAGATGCATTATCAAACGTCATTACTCATCTCATACAAGCATTACCAAAAGATTATTCAAATCATGACCCCCGGTTCAAAATTGACCCTGCTCGGGGGACACCTGATTTCACATAGGCTTATACAGGGAAAACTTCGAAAATCATAGTGACTGACCAAATGTCATTCATCGGCCGAATTTGGAAAGTAGAAGCAAAGAAAGAATAACTTTAAATACATTGTATGTCAGTCGTCTGTTCGATAAACATTTCAAGTATTTCAAAGAATATTGTATTCGCATTTCAAAAAAGAATTCCAAGACTTACCAAGGAACATTTCATTTCATGCGGATATAAAGAAAAAAATGGTAAAATTGTCAATGGTTTTATTTTATAATACGATATAAGATGATGCATATACATATAGTAGAGGGTATTTATGAAAAATAGGGGAATTAAATCCTACAGAAATGATTTTTGGCACGTGTGATATTTAGCTTAATACGAGCTTACATACCAGAATCTACTAAAATCTGCTGGTGCGAAATTCCTTTTTTTGGGGTGAAAAGTTGAAAAAATTAAATAAAACTAAGAATTTCTGGAATCCGCTCATAACTTTTTTCTAAATCATCTGTAAAGGTAAAAACTTTGCACAATGCTAGTTCAGTGTGTAACCTGTTATTAAGACACACACTCATGTCAGTAAAATTCAAATATGGCCGCCAAAATCCAAGATGGCCGCCAAAAAAATAATTTTGTAATATTAAGCCAGATGTCGCATTAAGTTATGTATATCTTTAGTTTTATTTATTACACTTTTACACAAAGATGCAATAAATTAATTCCTTGTGTAAAAAGATGACTAAATAAATGTTTAAAAGGACATTTAGTCATCAAACTGCAATTTTGTGCTGCAGTGAGTTTTTTCTCTCTTTTCTTCACAAGTTTCTTGATCAGGAGTAATCCAAGGTGCAGAGTCTTTTAATCTTGCCATTGTGTGTGGAATGTGAAGGTTAATGCTAGACTTTAGACTGTGAGGCATTTGATTTCAACGTTTTGGATTTCCAGTCCCATCTTTAATTAAAGTCCCACCGCCAATAATGATAGTAGCATCGATGATGGATGCTTCTCGATATACTCAGATTCGTCAAACTGGGTAAGACTGTGTCCGTCGCTAGTTTTTGATTGTGAAATGAGCAGAAGTAGAGTTATTAGCTCACCTGGCTACGCCAGGGTGAGCTTTTCTGATCGATGATTGTCCGTCGTCCGTCGTCCGTCAACATTTTGATTCAAATGACATCTCCTCTGAAACCTCTAGGCCAATGTTGATAAAACTATGAAGGAATGCTCCTTGCATGAAGCTCTACCAAAATTGTTCAAAGAATTCCATTCCATGCAGAACTCTGGTTGCTATGGCAACAAATAGGAAAAACTTTAAAAATCTTCTTCTCTGAAACCACAAGGCCTAGAGCTTAGACATTTGGCATGTAGCATTGTCTAGTAAACCTCTACCAAGATTGTTCAAATTATGATCCCCGGGTCAAAATTGACCCCGCGCGGGTGGGCACTTAGTTTTTGCATAGGCATATATAGGAAAAACTTTAAAAATCTTCTTCTCTGAAACCACAAGGCCTAGAGCTAAGATATTTGGCATGTAGCATTGTCTTGTGGACCTCTACCAAGATTGTTCAAATTATGACCCCGGGTCAAAACTGACCCCGCGGGGGTGGTCACTTAGTTTTGCATAGGAATATATAGGAAACACTTTAAAAATCTTCTTCTCTGAAACCACAAGGCCTACAGCTTAGATATTTGGCATGTAGCATTGGCTAGTAGACCTCTACCAAGATTGTTCAAATTATGAGCCCCGGATCAAAATTGACCCCGCACGGGGGGTCACTTAGTTTTACATAGGCTTATGTAGGAAAAACTTTAAAAATCTTCTTCTCTGAAATCACAAGGCCTAGACCTTAGATATTTGGCATGTAGCATTGTGTAGTGGACCTCTACCAAGATTGTTCAAATTATGACCCTTGGATCAAAATTGACCCCGCACGGGGGTCACTTAGTTTTACATAGACTTATATAGTAAAAACTTTAAAAATCTTCTTCTTTGAAACCACAAGGCCTAGAGCTAAGATATTTGGCATGTAGCATTGCCTAGTAGACATCTTCAAAGTTTGTTCAAATTATGCCCCTGGGGTCAAAATTGACCTTGCCCGGGAGGGGGGGGGGGTCATTTGTTTTACAAAGGCGTATATAGGAAAACTTATTTGGTATATAACATTATCTAGTGATCTTCCACCAGGCAAGTGGACTTGTACCAAGGTGAGCGATATAGGGCCATCTTGGCCCTCTTGTTTTAGAACCCGCCAGATTAATCTTAGCCCAGATGATCTCACAATCAGTATGTAGCTCTGGTACAGCTGTACTAAGTAGACTGTCTCTGATGGCTAAAAGTATGCCGCCCCTAGGGCGTCCCGTACCTGTATGCGAATCCTTTTGCCATAATTTGAAGTTGGAAGGAAATATCTGGTTGTCAGTTATAGATGGGTCCAACCAGGTCCAACCTTCCAAGGCGGTGCCCCACTGTGTTCCTTTAATTGTTCGTTTTGTCCTCGTGTGTTTGCTTTGTATGCTAGTGTGTGTTGGTGGTGGTGTGTGTGTGTGTGTGTGTGTGCGTGGTTGTGTGTGTGTGTCGTGTGTGTGTGCGTGTGTGTGTGTGTGTGTGTGTGTGTGTGTTGGTGGTGTGCACTTCTGGGTGCTGTGGGGCTCGTTTTGGGGAGGCTGCGTTTTTGGTACGTGGCATTCCCTGTTTGATATTATTTTTTGTTTTTTTGTTTTTCTGTTTCCATGATAAGATCAGGCTTGGTACATTATATGGTGTTCTCAATTCTATCCTGCTTTTTCTTAATTGACTAGCAGTTGATGTCGAGGATACAAATTGGTGGATGAGCTGTCGTCTTCGACTTCTTTGAATATGCCGTTTTACAATCAGGAGTGGATGAATGCTGAGGTTTTATGTGACGGCTCGAGTCTGGGCTTGGCAGACTTGTAGAACTGATCGGCAGTGTACTAGATGAGATGGAGTGGAGATCAAAACAAATGGTGGAGTAATTTGGGTTGTTACAAATAATGCAGTCCC
Organism: Saxidomus purpurata; assembly: GCA_022818135.1. NCBI lineage: Eukaryota > Metazoa > Mollusca > Bivalvia > Venerida > Veneridae > Saxidomus > Saxidomus purpurata. The sequence continues at coordinate 6,267,585 of JAFMSR010000018.1, read as the reverse complement.
ACCTGATAGAACTTTTGTCACTCAGAATAATGTAGGTGTCTGTGTGAACGTCCTGACAGTCGGTGTGATATCACTGGTCACACGTGTCGCAAACTACCGCTCGCCCCATGTGACTTGTTTATCACAGGTGATGCATGAGTAAATGGTGCTGTCAGTATGAGCCGGACCTGGGTTGAGCTTGATATCATTTGAGTTAAATAGAAGGAGAATTGTAATGTATCTAAGAAGACCCTTTGGTTTATAGTGTTTATCAATATGAAACCTTGAGATGGTTGCCAGAAGCTTCATGTAGTGGCAATAGTCATTGCCAGCCCATTTGCAGACCAGTAATAGTGTGTTTATACTGATACCTGAATATCCTGTGGTTGGATGTTCTTCTAAAGAGCAGCAAAGATCATCAAATACAGGAGCATCATATCATCTTATTTGCCATTTTTGGCCTTAAATACCCTCTACCAATAAAGGCAAGTAGCAAAAACGTCAGTTAAACATAATAATTTCCGAGATCGAAGTTCTCCAAAGAGGCTGCCAGATCACAGCTAAGTCGCTATTTGACTATTGCTGCATAATTCAATGATAGGCTCAAACGTGCTTTAAAATGATACGTGCAATACATTGAAATAACACAGATGTTTGTTGCACATTCTTAGATATAAATTCTTGCTAATGAAATGGACACGAGTTCAGATTTACATCGGAACAGCTTCAAATGGTATTAAAGACCTTTCCTAAAACTTTAAAAACCTGACCGGATTCTTTCTATTTTATCCTTTGTAATAGTATTCAAATAGGGTATCAGAATCTCTTTTTTGGTACATTTGTAACCGTAATATAGATTCAGTTGTCTTTTCACTTTTAAATCCAGGCACGTTACGAACAGAGGAAGGCAGAAAGTTTATCACTTACTTTTTCATCATCGGTGACCAATCGTGAGTTTTACACAAAACTAGTACCTATTTCATTTGTTTTTTATTATGAGTTGACTATTAGCAGAATGGTTAAGGAGTATAAAAGATAAATAAGCATTGTCCTTAATCTCTGTACTGTGTCTGTCATAAGTAGGGATGGCAACGAGTTCCAAATTTGATATTCGATTACTTGGTCCTTCTTCCGATCGAGTACTCCGAAAACAAGCATTCCCGTGATCGACATACACATTTTGTAATAGAGTAAATGGACTATCTTTGACTTTGTTATGAACCGTTTGAAATACTTCCAAGCAGACGATAACGACAGAGGCATATTTTAAATTTGACTCATAATATTGACAAGTGTACAGATTATTTAGAAATTTATTTTGAAAAGAGACTTTTAAAGATCACTAAATAAAATATATAAGAAATTAAGAAAAATGAGTAACATTTTTCTGCTGATTAGTAATAATTATCTTTATCTCCACACACGTGTTAAAATACCGGCATAATTAGCTTATTCAATTATTAAGACTTCAAATTACAAGTCCCGCATAGACAGTTTTTTTGAAGCGTCACAGTGTAATTCCTATCATTCACTTTATTTTGAACAAACTGTAAATATTAAAATTGTATGGCTATACCATCTTGTTAAGATCATAAATGGAATAGCAATACCCGCATGCCAAACTATCAACTCGTATATTGCATGCACTTAGCTGATTAAACAATGTAATTTTCGCACATTACCTTGCGTGTTTAGATAACGATCCCGAATAAGAATAATGACGAGATTAGAGGAATCAACTAGCGATGATTTACGACTTAATGTATGAGACGATTTTTGCAACTTTAAATTTTTTGTCGAGTACTCGATTAACGTTTTGCTAACCGAGTACTCAGACGTTCAATAGAGTAGCCGGTTAACCGGCTACTCGTTGCCATCCATAGTCATAAGTGTTATATCACTCTGTCAGAGTTAAGTTATTAAATCCGTCATTGAATTTAATATGTTCAACAACATCCAGCGCACGAAACAATAATTACATTTAACAACGTTAACAACAATTATATTTTATAACTATACTTATGACTACATTTTATAACTTAATGTTGAATTGTTTTGTTTGAATATCACTTCCAATATATTTGCAGCTTCTGTTTCAGTCGATGGCAACCTTGAAGCTGCTCAGCTCATTTGATCGATAGTTGCTCAAGATCAATAAACCACTATCGTCTATAAAGCAGATTGTCTGTGGCTTGTCAGAAACATATTTGTCGTTTAGTAACGTTTTCAGCTTTCTGTTTTTTGGTGTAATAACGAAAACATTATTTCTCTTCACGCCGGTTACAAGCAGGGAACCATCTCCACAAAAGAAGAGACCCTCCGGGCCTGCTAATTCATGGTCAATGTATGTATCCAGAACTTTACCGGTAAAAGCAAGTTTTGTAATGGAGTCTTTCTGTAAGTCCGACACGAAAATACACGTATCGTCTTTATCTACAGTGATGTAGTCCGGCATACTAAACAAGCTCTTTCCAAACATGTCCACCAGTATCGGTTGTATCACTTTACCTTGCAGTGTCAAGATCTCTATTTTCTCAGGGGACGTGAACGTAACAGCGAGTCTGTCCTTGCTGTATGCTATTCCACGGCATGCACCATTGACGATTACACTGTCACCCATTGACAAGCTGCTTAAACTACCGTCGTACGTCAGAAACTGTATCTTCGTATCGTCAGGAACAGTAACCGCCAGTTGATTATTCGCAGCAACAGCAACGTCCCATGGGGAACCTGTCAACGATATTTCAGAAACAATGTCCTTCGATTCAATATCGATGAGTTTTATTTTCTTGTTAGTATTATCGACACATGCTAGCACAGTCGATGACAAAGCAACCATTCCAGTTATCCAGCAGTCATGTCCATCAGAAGATGCCTTCACATTTATTTTATCATCAGGTGTCGCAGTCATGTCAGCCACTGTCTTCCGGTTCCATCCCCTCTGACTCCACTTTGTTGTTCCAGACGCGTCTGCACGTTTCCCTCCGACATAAGCTTGATCACTCATACTTAAAAATTCTAAAGTATTTTTCAGTATCCTCCACTTTGACAATAATTATCATACGTGTTGTTAAGATTTAAACTTACAAACGTTGAAATACTTCCATTATATTAAGAGACAATTTAAATTATTTCACGTAAAGAAAACCGATAGTCTAGAGTACAATAAACCCAACCTGTGTATGCGTGAAGTAAATATCGATCATGCAAAGCGTACAATCGTAAACAAATATTAATCGCCCCAGAAATCAGCCATGCTTAGCAATCTCCAATTACAGGTTAAATATGAAAAAGTATACAAATCACGTTGACACACGTGACTTTGTTTGAGTAGACTGATATATCATTTAGTCATAGATACCTGTAAATTGTATAAATTACAATAACAATGCACCGATATAGAAATTACTTAAATCTGGAAACAGGACATGTCATAACAACGATACAGTTAACATACTCACGGGAAGTGAACGTAGTTTTCGCTTTATCGAAGCGTTACAGTGAAACGATTTAGGAGCGAATTACAATCCGCCCGACCTTAAAAAAACTCGTATTGTAGAAATAATTAATCTTAATGCAAATACTAACACTTACTTTATATTTACTCTACTAACATGACAGCTGATTTCTTCAAACCCTAATATATAGAGGATATTTGTTTGTTTTGAGTGGATATGGAATATATGTCACCGAGAGGTGATACAATGTAATATTTTCACGAGCGCGAAGTACATGTTCAAATGTGAAAATTGTATCATTTTGAGTTGAGACATATTCCATATCCACTTAAAACAAACAAATTTTCTTTTTATTATATGATACATATTAAAACAAAAGCAAAATTATGTATATGCACTACTAAAAAGTAGTTTCAATAGTTAGCATAAAATAAAACTCTAATATCACTTCATTTCTCATCAACTGAGAAGAAATTTGGAAACCCAGTCAAAGATTTTATTTTATGCTTTTATTTTATTTTACGAATTTACATTCATATGAACATTAAACTGTACATAATACAGTATATATATAATAAAAGAAATCAAACTGAAGCTTGCAGAAAATTGGACAAACAGAGTCGCTTTTTCTGTTTCTACCATTCATTTATAACTTACTGCCAAACCTAACAGGAACAAGGTTGCTCTCTATGCCGACGACCATGTTCTTTAATGCTAAAAAACATATACCAAAACTGTCACCTTACAGGGTACACAGTGCTGTGATTATGACTTCATTATAGGGAAAATGTCTGATATGTGCATGTACATTGTAAATACACGAACGTCATATGCCACCCTTTTCGTCAAGTCAGATAACTTGTACCATCAAGATGATTTGCAGCGTAAAAGGAAACGCATGACAGCTGGGATTTGCATTACACATTTATAGACTAATGTTCCGATCAATATCATTTTTTTCACAGGTCCGCAAAAGTTTATATTGACCGAATCATCTGTCTCAAATAATTATATCGTATACAGCATAGAAAAAAGTTAAAATATGCGAACATATAAAAGAAATGACATCTTGAAATTCGCGGAGGTCTACATGTTATTTTTCAAATCTACTTGTACTTTTACGTACCCAGCACATGTTTGCTATAGGCCAATCAGGATAAAGTATTTATGATACGTGTACGATATTCAACAGTGTTTTTGCAGTTTGGCTTTTACTTATACACTAATCGAAACTTCCAACGCCCCTTAGTATATATTGTGCAGGAAATCAACTAATCGGAAACTAATCGTTCTGAAATTTCGTAAATATCAAAAACATTTAATTTCCCAGAAGTCTGCAAACTTCTAAACAATTTCAACATCAACTATCTGGTCTACGATCGATTCTGTGACATGACCATACTAGCTGAACTTCACAAAAATGTGTTTTTTTTCTGTCGACTAAGATATTACAAAAATAATCGATTTTCAATCATTTAATATCACATACTTTGTATAACTTTAAGATAACAAGTTTATAAAGCAATATTAAAACTTAACAAATTGCGTAGTCAACAATAACTTTCAGGTAGAATATGTACAGGGCTGGCCACCGCCTTATGCTCTCATGATAAGATCTAATGCGCATTGGAACAATGTAATGTCGGATAACGCATCTCGCGACTTAACACTTATTTGAAATTGAACTTTGAGCCAATACGGTATTATAATACAGATTAAGTATCTTTTGAGAACTCGAAAGATGTACGACATTTTGTTATAAAACTATTGACACAACTCTAAGAAAATTTAATTTAAGCTGCAAATAAGTGTTCGCATAGGCGAACAGACAGTACGCCAAAAGTAAAATCCATTTGTCAATTCATATCAAACATTAAAAATATGAGATAGGACTAACCACCTGTGGTAATAGATTGCAAATATCCACTTGGAAAAATGAAAAAAAAGAGATAATTTTTGTTTTGTAACAGTGTATATAAGCGAAAGGTCTTGTTGTTGCGCCGCCCTCTAATTACCTATCGACCTTTCCGTTTCTTGATTTGACATTCGGGCTATTTTATGTTTTTCAATTAGAGATATTAACTGGCCGTCTTATTTCGGACACTAGTGTTATTTTGAGTTGAAAACGTACAACACGTGTAACTTAGGATATATTGTTCACCCATCCGGAAAGTCGGTGAACAGGATTAAAAATTGACGAAATTATTACATAACAATATTGACCTTTTTTTAGAAATTGTTGTTGCTATACAATGGATTAAACAAAAAAAATATTTAATATTGAATGTTCACTTTGATAATTATTCATAATTTATATACATTTTAATCCTAATTGTATGTAATTTACTGAATAACTCATTAATTATCTTAAACACGGGATAAATCAATTTATTGTATCGTGTAACTCTGCGTCAGCCAATATGGACATGTCTAGTAAGCAACTTAAATATCTTGTTACTTGAAATTAAATTAAAAGGTTATCCATTGTTTTGTATGAAAGTCGCGTGTAGTGCAGACGTACATATGTGGTTTACATATATACAGAGTGATGAAACATTCAAGAAATAGATTACGTTTTGTGTAAGGGCGACGAGTCATTCGGGTAAAACATATTGACAAAAAAAGTTTGTTTCCCTTGCATGACGATTATTTGTATCTTTATCTTACTAAGTCTAGTAGACTAATGCAACATAGGTTCAAAGCAAGTAATGTCTAGGTGGATATCCTTTAAAACAGTGCTAGGAACATCAATAAATTCGTTCATCTGCCAGTTTTATTTTTGATGCCCTAGAAGTCGTGGAAATGTTTGCATAAATACAGTCTTGCAGTCAACATCTGACCACCTGTAAAGATATGCTTGTCTAAAATACTATGTCTATATCCTTTCCACACCGTAGCGTAATAAAACGTTATTGTAGGTAAAGTTCCAAAGAAGCGACAGTTACCGTTTGGAACACGTTTTGTCAATATGAATTTAAAGGCTATACCGACAGCTCCTGAAAATTGAAAACTCAGACGTCTGAGGCAAATGCTGACACTTTTAGATAACCTTGAAAATGACATTGGACACGATTGTACCAGGTTTGAACATTTTTATTATCCGCGTTTGCTGACATGCCCTTTGGGATTGTGTTTTGAGCCTGTGAAAATATTTTTTCATAAACATAAGGCAGACAGGTTGTGCTCAAACTCAGGTATATTGGCATATTCAGAGAACGTTTAAAATCGACCTCTCATTATAAAAAAAAGACAAGTTTGTTTGCTAACGTTTACAACTCATGCGGTGAAACCGAAAGAAGCATAACGTAATGTATGTAGTGTTTACAAAAACACATGCGTGTCAGCCGATTGTGTATCAAAATAAGCGAAGTGTGGGAAGGATATCTGTTATGTTAAACATTACTGTTGCTAGGTTTGTTAATTACATGAAATGCACTTCTTACACATTTCTTTTGATTAGACAAAATTTCTCTCAACATACTGGATATCTCAAAAGTGTGAAACCGAGGGTCAACTAATATTTTATCTCACCTGGGATATAATGACATGCGATGCGAAAAGAGAACGACTTGTTCCCCGTTGTTGGGAATAAAGTCTGCAATTCCCTGCATCTTCGATCTAAGTATCTTAGTTTTCGAGAGTCTCTCTTAACTTGCTGTTCGCTTCGAGCCCATTGTATAGCGACATTGTCCGCCATCTAATTTCTATGAACACTTCATCGGTATCCACTGAAAGGACGTTTTCCGCTTCTTCCAGAATGTATTTAAAATTTGGCAAAGGTAATTATGCATTAACTAAAACGTCAAAAACTGGCAGAACATCTGTCAGCATGGCCTTATGATGACAGTCGTCCTTCGTATATTAGACTTGACACTTCGGTATTACTACAAATTCTGTTTGAGAAGCCCTTCGCATGGGAGAAAAGTACTCCCTTTATTTCTTTATATTTGATACAGATGCTGAATATAGAGTTTATCCAGTTTATGAGTACGATTAGGTGATTCAAGCCCATAGTACATTTTTTTCTCTTTTCTATTAGCACGTTTTAACACTATGATTAGCATATCGTAAAACAGTTATTTATACATGTATGTATATTTATGCTGTATAACTTGTTTTGTCGAATATTTATCGCTACAAAAGTGCAGGATTAAAACCTGTGTATCAGTTACCGTAGCAATGTTTAAGATTTTCTATGGGAAGCCAATTTACTATTTAATGAAAATGATATTTCTCTCTGATTTAAATTGATACCTCCTAAAACTGGTGAGATATCGCTGTGAATTAGAAGATATGTCTTTCAATAGAGATATATTTCGTGTTTTTAAATATATCTTCTAATACTAAAACCATGTCTCTTATTGTGATAGAGATATATTTATACAGTACACAGATATCTCTCCTACCTTCAAACAAATCTCTGAAAAAGAGATATCAGTTTAAAGAAGAGAGACATCTCTTACATATAGAGACATACTTCTTTAAATTATGGAGATTTCGTTCTAATCATGAGACATATCTATTTCTTCATGATGACCTATTCTCTAAAATACATATGTTGATGTTACAAAGAAATCTCGGCAAAATAGAGTATTATCTCTCATACAATACACGAATGTTTCTTGAACATATTAATTGCTCCCTCGCGTAAGCGTTTCAGATGCCATGGATAAAATTGGGCATTTATGTACGGCAAGGTCTTACTATTTAGGGTATATTAACAAAGGTCTGTACTTATGATCGTTTTTCCTGTTTTGTATTTCCATGTTATTTGAGCGGTTACTAGCTATTACTAGGCTACTGAAGTAATGCTGGGATTTATGGAAGAAATATATATGGTATTTAAACACAGACAACACCAAATTCTATGAAAATAGAAATTTTCTTCATGCTAATTGTTTACAGGGTCATAAAAAGATTTAGGACGAGGGGGTATCAAGGAGGTTCGGCCGGGTTACAGGAATCAGAAATTTCTAGGCCCACTAGGAACATGAATAACTTGTTATTTGTCTCTTGCTTTAAAATATGTCGACCACAAATAATCTTTGAAAGATATCTCTTTCGGCTCTAAAAATATCGATTGCATCACAAGATATCTTTCAAAACGTGATATCGCTTCAACTTATAGACATCACTGTAACTTTGAGAGAAACTTTAAGAAATAACATACAAAAATAGAAATATATCTCTCAAATGGTGAAAAACAGATGTCTCTTTCGGATTAAGACATATCCCTTAAGAGACAAGAGATAATTTCTGCCATACAAGGATATATGTCTGAGTGAAAGATATCCCTTTGAAGTTAGAGAAATATCGCTTTTGGGAAAAAATAGTAAAATGGCTTGCCATACCTTTCAGATTATCTGCTTAAAATATTTGAAGATAAATTATACTCATATTGCTGATATTGTTAACGTCTCGCATCCCCCAATGCATATATATGGTTGAATAAGTGCATGAGTAAACTCACAGAGTGATCAAGTACAACGGCCATCGTATAGCAGGACAAGTATGGACGTGTTAATCATTCAACACCTGTACATTTGTGGTTAACCTTGTCTATTTTATTAACAATATGCGATGCTACTACATAAATATAAATTAATGTTGACAAAACATTTTTGTTCGTACACAGCAATAGCGAACTTCAGATCAGTGGATTTCACTAGATTAGTACACATGTCCTTGATTTATTTCTGAAACGAAAGGAAAACAAATAAAATTGTAAACAATGAATAAAATTCTTTATCCATATTTTCAGTTAAGTATGCTAGAAGTTACACAGATACCGTTGACAGTCACCCACATTCAGCAATCTTTTATCTCTTTGTGGCAACTTTATTGTATTACTAGGCTAATTGCTTCGCGTTTGCTCCAATATTCATTTACCCTGTTTTCAATGATTTTTCACATATTTATATATTATGAAAGAAATATAACATTTAAACGAGAACAATTTTTTAAATATGAAAAAAACAACACATGTCTCCCTCGTGCCCCGTCCTTCCCGAATGAAAAGCTCACTGGGGTATGATTGCCCCTCCGTATAATTAAACCCAGTGGGGTAAGAAATTCCAAAGCAACTTGTAATTATAAAATGCCCAACTACACTTCCAACTGATGTTTCGGGCCATAAAGGGGGTATTGCAGATATTCTAACATACATTAAAACCTATGTTAACGGTTACATATGACCCAAATTACAATATGCACAACAAAACTTCTCATCGACGCTTCGTGCCGTGTTTCATGAAAATCTAGCTTTGGTTTTGGCGATGAAGAGCGGCCAATACTTTTAACTTTTAGGCCCCTGTGACCATGGCTACTAACCATAAAACGCCAAATTACAAGCCCAGCTTCTCATCCTACTGATATGTCAGACCAAATTTGATGAAATCCATCAACTGGTTAAGGATATGAAGAGCAGACAAGGTTTTCAACCTTAAAGCCCTTGTGACTACAGGTCATACGGATACTACTTACAAAATTTGATTTAACTGGTTTGCAGATATTGCGGGCAGAACTTTGGGTTTAGGAGGTAAATAGCGGACACGAATTTCAACTTCCAGGCCCCTTTTACCTTGACCATATGACCTTAAATTAAAATACAGTTATATCTTCTACACTTTCTAATACTGCTTCAAACTTACTTTGATGAAAATCAAACAAGGGGTTTATGAAATAAAGAATGGAAAATATTTTCAACGTGTTTGCGCCCGTGACATTGAACTTTGACTATTATGACCCCAATATACACAACTGCTCTTCATAATGATGCGTCCCACCAAGTTTAATGACAATCCAACAAGGCGTTGTAGAGTTGAAGAGGGAACAAACTTTTAAATTTTCACCATATGACATTGACCTTTGTCTATACATGTATGGCCTTATTTGTAATGTGCACAACTAGATTTCACAATAATGCCTCACACCAAGTCTAATGAAAATCCAACAAGTGGTTTGGAGATGAAGAACAGACAAGATAGAGTGAACAGAAGGACGTACTCACAAGAAGGACTTTGTGAGGTTATCTCTTTGATCTTTCTTTGATCTTTTTTACCCCACAATACAATTTCTAAACCTTAACCCCCCAATTACGGAATGAACTCGTGCAACATCATTTAACTTTAACTCAAATCCTTACTCTCTGAATGTCTACTTGGTATGTACTGACGGACAGATGGATGGATGGACGGACAAACGACATGTGGAAAAATTTGACAGAGGGAGACATAAAATTACATTCAGACATAAAATTTAATAAGGAATTACAGTAGTTTCAATTTCTCTAATTCTCTGTCCGCCATTTCTTTCTCGTGCTTTCTTTTATCTTCCTTTTCTCGCTCGTGTGCATTATTGCAGCCCTCTACCTCTTCTTTGGAGCTATGTGTGTGGCCCAGGTTACAGGTAGGAGGGCTTCCAACAAATGCTTTTATTCCGTCTTTTACAGTTTCTACTACATTCATAGCGCGACCTACATTGTATAAATGAGACAAAAAGTGTGCAGTATGTGAGCATTTACTGTAAGAAACGTTAATAATCCTCAATTAAAGACCGCACATTGCGCCAATAAGATATGATTTAGAAATCTTGTGAGCATTGTATTCAACTCAACTGCTTACCACTGACTTGTTTTCTCAGTTTGAAAATGGTGCTGTACTATTTGAATATAGAGAAGAAAATTGTATGAATAAATAAATAAAAAATATGTGTACAAACACGAGGATAGATTCGGGCCTCCACATAGACAACACCTGTAAAATTGCTACTCTATCGTGAATGTAATCTTCATTTTGAACTAGGCATGAGGAAATCATTTACGATTATATGTACGAGTGCGTGTTTTGCTACATTTTGCGATGTCCCTAAAACTATCTTTCTTACGCAGATCCTTATATACGTTTCTTTTATATCATCAGTCAACAGGAGGGTCATTAAATAGCTTATTCACTTACATTTTATCTTTGGGACACCGCTCGTAACAATATTTTTTCCAGAATTCCTTAGTTTGCCAAGGTCCAGCGATGAATAAGGTGTACTTATATTCATAACGGAGTCAAATATTTTCACCGCGACAAGAAAAGAAGTTATTGACATAAAACATGTATAGAAAGCACTTTCTTGAAAACAAAAAATATGTAGAGCAATGTTACCGTGGACGTGTGAATGAAATGATTTGAAATCAATGTTGTGCAAATGTTTAAAGTTGTTGTCTTTGATAATATTTTTTCTCTACCATTTTAATATTTCATTTAACCTACGTATCAATTATAAAAACGTACCTTCAAATCTATTTCCACAAAATGAAGAAAAGTATAATGAACTGGATAAAGAAAAAGCTTTAAAATTTGTGTTGATTTGTTTGCCTAGGAACATACCGCATGTTAAAACTCGACAAACTCATTTAATTGGACGTGGACTCAGGCAAATAACAAAGGTATTGCGTCCTATCATGCGATTGATTTTCACTTTATCTTTCATGTAACAAATCAAAATCTTTTTAATGATGCATTGATCAAGTGGTTAAGATTGCCGAGTTTTATTTACTAAACCTCTATTATGCCCGAGTAACAATATCGCTCTGAATCTTTATATGAAACTTTTGCGTTAAAAACTTCAATTAGCATTGACCCAAGAAAAAAAAATATAAGCACGGATTCGCGTTTAATCTTTCATTGATGTTGCCAGTAGTTTCAGAACGGAAATAAAAATGTTCAAAATGACAATATGTCTTTATTTACATGAAAACTATTCGGGTCCTGGCAGTAATGTGTACAATTTTATAAGAGTGGCACATAAGGAATATTTATAACTATAAAATTGTTTTTGAGAAAAACATATGTCTCCAAAAACCCGATCTTGAAATTTTGCCCATTGACATTAAACGCAATTTAGGTCATAAATATCTAATCACCAATAAGTCTACCAAATTATATTATCATACGTTTTACCGTTCTTCAGTTATTAACTGGAAACCATTTGTAAGACAAAAATTCCTGTGCCGTTGACTTTGACCCAAAATCAATAAGGTTCTTCGGTCAATGGTAAATTAGCCTGCCAAGTAAGATTATCCTAAAGCCAAAGCCAACGGTTCCTTAGTTATTGATCGGAAACCATTTTTTGAAGTTAAGGTTACTGTGGCCTAGGGGTCTTCCATAAGCCTACCACATTATACAATCATACGAGTCAACGTTTTCAGTTATTGATTGAAAACCATTTATAAATCAAAGGTCCCTGAGACATTGATGTTTGGCCTGAAATCAATATGGGTCTCTGGTCAATAGTAAATAAACCTTCCAAGTAAGATCACCCTACAACCAACGATTCCTCAGTTATTGATCGGAAACCATTTTCTTAATTTAAGGTTACTGTGACCTAGGGGTCTTTCATAGGCCTGCAAAGTTGCAATACCCTAAGACCAACCGTTTGAAAACAATGTGGAAAATTCAAGGTCCAGGACCCTGTGACCTTTAACTGTATGATCCCAAATTGTAAAATGCACAACTAGACATCATGTTTATGCTTTACATAAAGTTTGATGAAAAGCAAACAAAGGGTTTTAGATATGAAGAGCGGATACTATTTTGAAGTTTCAGGCCCCTATGACCTTGGCAGCTAACCATATGACTCCAAATTCGCAACTACTATGTACTGATGCGATCAACTGAGTTTGATAAAATCCGACAAGGGATTTTGGACAAGAGAGGATTTTTCAAGTTTCAGGCCCCTGTGACCTTTGATTGTTTAACCAGAATTAAAATAGATACACGTATATGCCTATTTACACTTCATACTGATGTTTCCCAAACAGTTCGATGAAAATACAACAAAGGGAATTTGGCTATGAAGAACGTACACGACTTATCATATTTAAGGCCCCCATGACCTTGACCTCTAACCATATGACCCCAAAGTGAAAAATCAGCTTAATACTGTTGCTTCCCATCAAGTTTTCGGGGACTTGGAGACGAAAAGCGAGCAATAGTTATATTATTCAAGCCCCAGTGACTATGACCTTTGACTATATGACTCATAACTATACTGTGTACAACTAGAAAAGTTTAGTGAACACTGAACAAGGAGTTTTGGAGAAGAAGAGCGGACAGGCGTACACACAAGACAATCTTTGTGAGGTTTTCCCTTTGACCTTCTTTGATCCTAAAAACCCCACAATACCATTTGTAAACCTTCTAATGAACACGAATAGTTGTATTGCCATTGGGATTTTACTGACATGATTTGTTTGCATAACAAAAAATGTCAAGACACTACATTGTTTTCATGAAGCGAAACTACTTGTCTGGACAAACACAGTGATTATACGATTCACACTTATATGTACTGGAAATTTACCAAGTATCTAGAGTCTGAAGTCGCTAAAGTCAAAACTGCATGTTGGATTTGGTTAATTGTTTAGGTAAAGCTTTTTAGTGGACTTTAACCACGTCAAACTTTGTATTTTTTTTGTCTTGTTTTATGTATACTGAACAAAATAAGTAACTTCCGCTGTGTTTAAGTGCAGATGTATGTAAATATGAAAAGAAGGGTTAAATTATTTTTACATGTATTCCGAGAGTATTTCAATGTGAATTTTTGTGTAAAATGTTATCGTTCTACGTTCACGGAAAACTGATGAAATGGTTGGTTAAATGTGGTAGGGGCGGTAGACCAAAATCACACATTAATACCAGGTATGGCCACTTTGAGCATCGAGTACTGCCTGGCATCGTTTTGCGCATAGAACCGACAAGTGTGTTGATTTCGGCCTGTGGAATATTGTTCCACCCCTGTATTAAGGCTTGTGTAAGTTCATTGATGTTCGGCGGTGGAATAGGGCGACGTCTTACACGCTGGTCCAAATTATACCACAGGTGTTCGAACCCTGCTACTCTGAGAAGAGAACGCTATTCCATTGTTGCCTTATCCAGCGATGATTTGTACGTGTCCAATTAACACTATTTACGCGGTGACGTCGCGTCAATACACAGCCAGCGTAAGAACGACGTCCACGTAGACCACCCTCGCGCAGACGATTGCGTACAGTTTGGGCAGATATTCGGTTGTTATGTGTACCAGGGGCAGTTTGAAAACGATTGCATAGGTGTGTGTTCATGATATAGCGGTCTTGACCAGGCGTTGTGACCCGCGGACGTCCACTAGGTGGTAAATCTTCCGTACGCCCTGTTGCTTGCATACGTTGCCTAAGGTTTCGAATATCACGGTTAGAACTGCCAACAATCCTAGCAACCTAATTCGTCGTCATACCAGCATTTAGCATGCCAAAGGCACGTTCACCTAAATTCGGTGGAATTTTAGACATATCAAAAAGAAAGAAAACTTAATGAAAAAAAGTATTTTTCAACGTCTTTTTCTTATTGACAACAAAGTCTATAAAACCAGACTGAAAGGTTTGATTTTATAAACACGTATTATACTGGTCCGTGCATGCACGAGAAAATCGATTTTGAATTTTTATTGTTAGTGTAATGCGTACAATCCAATTATAATTGGTTTTATTTGATACATAATCGTTCGTCCGAACATATGTAGGGCATTGGACATGTTGATTTCCTTTTATAACATGGAAAACATATGCATAGAAATCGGAAGTTTCTTTTTTTGTTCAGTATATATCTCTGTCCGTTTAGTGTCACGGAATCCCGATATGTTTTACTCAGCGTAAAAGGCCATGACTTTTATTTTTAGCTCACTTGGCATATAATGACACATTTCATTCAAACGACATCCCATCTGAAACAACTTGGCCAATGTTAAAAAAACTTGTCAGGAATGTTCCTTTTAGAAAACATAATCCATTCCATACAGAACTCTATGGCATCAAGTGCTGCTATGGCATCAAATAGAAAACACTTCTCCACAACTGCATTACCCAGAGCTTGCCTGAGTGTAGCAATGTCTAGTGAACCTCTTCTTCAAGTCATACTTATTTGGCCCGCATTGGCTCCGCCAAGCGGTGTCATATTTTTTACATAGAAATATATAGTAAAGTTAAACAAATCTCATTGTCAGAAACAGCACGAAAGGGGAAGGGTTTTTTTTTTGGGAGTAAAAATAACTTTTACCTTGTCTTCTGGGGCCCTGTTGTTCGCCTCGTATAATTGCCAATGTTGTCAATACAGAGATGAGCAATAAAGTGTTATCATGGCCCCTTTGTTTCAAACTATGACGGATATATCGAAACAAAGTGCTGAGATAAGAGCTATGAAACCTCACATACATGTGAGCACTCTAGAAGGCATTCACGTCTTTTTTTTGTTTTTTATTTATGACATGGAGCAAATTCACAGGCTTTGACTTGATCAAAAGTTATTTTGTACATGTAAAAAGGTGTAGAAACACAGACTTGTAGAGTACAGTTCGTAGCCACTTGTAGAGTAAGTGAGCTCTGTCAATACTTTTTCTTCAACTCTACACCGTCACCCCAGTAACTGTAACGAATACCGATAGTGTCCCCGTTCCTTGCATAAAATTTATTTTACGTTGTATACGTTTCGTCAGACTACATACATGCTCGTGGATGCCCATTGAGCATAATTGAAGTACCTACTCTGATATTTGGCCAGAATGAACACAGGATAGTTTCAATCTTTCTTTCGTACGAACACTGCGTGTTTTCCTTATCATCGAGAAGGTACATTTGTGTATTAGATATTTCTCTGTATCTTCGGTCAAGGTATCTTAGTCACGGAGGGTCTCTCTTATAAGTGACTTTTTTTAAATTACTGCTAGTATAGAGACATTGTCCGCCATCTCATTGCTAAGAACACTTTACTGGTATGTTTTCTGCTTCACACAGACTGTATTTAAAGTTTGGTAAAGAAAGGTAATTATGCGTTAGCATCAAAGACTGATAACGAATTTGTTTGCTGACAGTGCTCTGTTGTCGATATGAATCTTTGATATTAATAAATGTGTTAATGAAGATGCTGCATATATGGTGTGCTAAACATATAATCATACTGAAACTTAGTTTTGGTGGTGCACGGTACAACACTTAAGTTCGGTGTTTTTATTTTTAAACACATTGCAAAGTATCTACCTTCTGTGTACTGTAAACAAAATCATGAATAAAAAGAAATGTCTTCTTCCGATATAAAAGTAACATCTATTGCCGATCGATCACCGTTGATGAAATTACCGTCATTGAATGATTGCATCGTTCCGTCTTTTGTGTGGAGTATTATTTCAACAGTTTTCAGCGGAATTATTTGGTAATTCATATATCAAAAGAGAGCAATGTGAGAAAATGCAGTATACAAATACCCTAACTCTAGCTCCATTCCTTTTTAAGAACCAAAATTCTAGAGTTATAGTTTCTTTAGTCACTGCCCTTTGTAACATCTTTGTGCGGGCTATAACTCGCAAAGTATTGCAGGAAATCCAATCGGAACATCAGTCCTTCAAAGGCGTTAATTTAATAAGCAAATTAAATGAAAACTGAATAGGTTCTGTAAATCATGATTGTCGTTATACTTGTGCAATGCATGTTTACAAATGTTTCATTTTCTTTACTTTCTCTGAATGTATTAGACACATCGATGAATAGAGTCACATGGTATTATTTGCAATAACGAGTTTTTATGTTAACTGTTTAAGAATACAACTGAAATTTTATCTTGCGGTAAAATGTGAAAAAGGGATTTCGTTTAATATGATTAATATGTGCTCTGTCATTTTGTACTTAACACCCCTTTTTAATTCAAGATAAAAATCACGGCCACGTTAAAGTAGGTGTTTAAATATCATTTCGCGATAAAATTTGAAATAAAGCACTTTTAACATTTAATCAGGTAAGCTGTCATCTCATCTCAAAGACTTATGCAGCAAGGTCACTCCTGGGATAGGTTTGTTTACGACTGGGTAAATGTTGTGTTGACGACAAGGCCTGATATTTCATTTTGTCCAACACTTGTTGCTTTTGCCAACAATCGATCTAGATAACTATCCCAGAGCACATGTATTTTAAACACCCTTCCATCCCATCCCCCCTTAGACAAAATAAATATTGGAATGGATTAACGAACGTTTCAGACCTGTCAGAGAGATATTATTTGTTCGCGGCTCTCCAGGAAGCGTGATAGTGACAAATTCCACGATTACAGACTAAAAGATAAACATGTTTACGATCTCTACAGCGCTAGCATTGCGATGCAGTACTGTATATTGGTGAACAAAATATTTCATCAAACCTTTAAAAAAATTGTTTTGTCGATGTTACTGTCTTGTTTCAAAATAATGCCTACAAATATTAAACTGTTCATAAGACAACGCGGTCGACTGTTCAAATTACTTGGCATTAAATACAGAGCACATGTATTTTAAATAACTTGCATCAGACAAGCAGTTACTGGATACAAACGGGTTTGCAGGGATATAAATTAACTTTGAAATGCCATTAGCCAGCCGGGTTTGTAACTTTTCAAATCGAGTAGCCCAGCTGAAAATCAATTAGCCCAGATCAAAGTTAACAATATTTACACCATTTAATATTGAATTGACGCAAAAGTCAGAGTAACAGCTTTGTCTTTAGTGGTGAAGATACCCCACTGTCTGGATTACATCTGTCAAATCTATGTTGATGCTCCAAATAAAAATCTTTTTTTTACCCAACCATTCAAGACTCAAACACAAGCCATAAAATCATCTATATAAACATCACCAAGGCTTATAAAATAAACATGTGGAATTAATCATACGTAACCCAGGCTAATGGGCAACTTTGTTTCTGTTTGTGTAAGGGTGAGGGGTTATTATGAATATTAATTTACCAGATATTGACACTTTGAATAAGCTAGTTTTACTCATATTTATACAAGTGTAATCCATTATTTATGCCTTCAATTTTATTTCGTGTCCTTCGCCCATACACTGGCGTAGAATTAGTTAGGATATGTTATTATGAGAAAAGAACAACAAATTCGAAAGAATTTGTTATATTATTTCAATATTCAAATCACATCCCAGGGCCAGGGGGTCACTTAATTTATCATAGATTTCTATTGGATATCCTTAAACATCCTTTTCGCTGAAACTCCAAGGCCTAGAGCTTTGATATTTAGCACGTATTTCTTCTTGTCGAAAACCACAGGGTAGTGCTTAGATATTTGCAAAGTATCATTGTATACGTCTACGAAGAGTGTTCAAATCATGACGAGGTCAATATTGACCCTTTCTGAGACGTGATAGCCAGTGTTAGCCAGGTGAACGATATAGGCCATCTTGACCCTCTTGTTATATGATTATGCATCATTTGGATAACTCTACTTTTAAATGCAAGACGGTGCGCAAGAAAATTGTTCTGTCGTTAGGCATTTGGTTTAGATGAAAATCTCTGTCACCTCAGGAAACTGTTTTGCGGGAACTCGACAGTCTCGTTCCAACCAAAAACAGCTACCCTCGGTGACGTATCGTTCGATCTTATCTGCGTGCTCAAGATAGAAACTATTGAACTTTTAATAAGAAAATCTATAGGCTTGAGTATCTTGTCGTGAAATAGTAAACCCAACCTGTGTATGCGTGATGTAAGCAGCGTACACTTTCACAATAGAATACGTAAGCAAATATTAATCGCCTCAGAAATCAGTCTTACATGTACCTTGCAATCTCCAGTTACAGGTTTTATATAAGATAGTTTACAAGTCACGTTAACGCACATGTTTTAATACACAAATATAACATTAAGTCATAGATACATGTACCTATAACTAATATAAATAACAATCAAAATGCACCGATATAGAAATTAACTGAATCGGGAAACAGGACATTTTAATGAAAAAGTGACAAGTGCTACAATTGCGTGTGGGGCTTTCTTCTTGCTTTGATTTATTGGTCCTGATAAATTTCAAAATGATAAAATTTTAAATTATGAAAGACAATTTTGTTATATTGAAAGTCATTGCTGCAAATAATTCAAGCTAGCTATTTCCATAGCTAAAAAAGAAAATAAATGCATTAAATGTGTTTCGTAGTGCATAGATGCAAGACAAAACAATGTCTTATTCAGCGAATCGGTTTATATAATTATGTTACATACTGGTATATGTTCTTTGGGTTGCCATTCAAATATATTCCGGTATAGTGACTACTCTGCCACACGTATTGTTGTCATCACCTTAAAATTAATAAACGTATAGATAACAACCATACAGTCAATATTATGATAGCTTTCGCTTAATCGAATCATCACATAACTGGCATCTTAAAGGGTGCACCATGCTGCAGATATGACTTCATTATTGCGCGTTTAACAGATGACCAGTACTACAGTATCAAGATGATTTGCATTGCTTCGAAAGCTTCCACTTAACAGCTCGAAAGAAATTGACAATATTTAACAAGAGCTGTTCCTTATATGTGACGAATGCCCCCTAAGCATTATCACACAGTCTGTGACCTTATCCGTCAAGGCGTGGAACCAGTACTAGCACACAACACTTTATATCTGAATGTGCTGAACATTTTTTCCAATTCATTTAAAATGAATAACACTATGTAACAGAGTTAGAATATGGACATAAATACAGGATTCTAAAACCTCTGACATCCTAAGCGTGACCTTGACCTTCAATGTAAGGACGTGGGACTTGCGCGTGATATGTTATCTCTATGTGCTCAATATTAATTTTCGTTTTTTTTATTTCCAAAAAATATCTTATCGGAATCATTTAACCATCCTGCTTGACAAATGACGTTTTACTTTCACTTCGTTGGTTATGCACGACCGTAATCACCAAAATATCGAGACCCCAACTGGTCAAATGAGGGGATAAAGTTTTAATGAGCATAAATCGTCATTTACTGGCAGGTGAAATATAGTCTTACTTTTCGTTTACATTTATGAACCCCCGCCCCATGTACTTGTAAATGAAATATATATATGTAGGCATTCAAACTTATCGTTGGAAGACTAGCAATGAATAAAAAATTCGTTTCAACCTGAGATATTACAGTCAAACCTGTGAACAAAGACCACTGCTGGGAAGCTACAAATGTAGTCTTTGTTCGCAGGTGGTCTCTATTCACATGTGTTTCTTCAATATATGAACAGATGAATAGTGCACTGTTATCACCCTGCTGGTCTTTATTCGGAGGTGGTATTTAACAAGGGTTTTACTGTATATCTAACCGCGGGTTTGCAGTTTCCTTTTACTAATAGCAATTTTCACCTTGGTAATTATTTATGATTTATATAATTATATGTAATTTACTATTTTGTTGTGCAATGTTTTATTAGTATAATTACTACATTTTCTTAAACACGGGAATACCCGTAAAATAAATGCATTTTGTCACGTAGCTCTGTCTGCGATTTATGGACAAGGTTCTTCAATGTAGACACATGTTTAGTAATTTAAAGATATGGCTTCTTAAAATAAAAATAAAACGTTCATTGATTTGTACAGAAGTCGTGCATACTTATATAAGTGGTTTACATACGTATACTCACGTAGAGCGATGAAACTTTGAAGAAATGTATTACGTTTTGTATACAAGCAACGAGACGTATGGGTAAATATATTGTCATTGAAAAGTTTGTTTCCCTTGCATGACAGAAACTTTATCGATTGCTATTATCTTTATCTCATTAAGTCTAGTAGACTCCAATGCAACATAGACTTTAAGAAAAATCACTCTATTGATGTCTTTTAAAATATTACTAGGAATACCAATTATTTCGTTAATCTGCCAATTTTATTTTGGATACCCTAGAAAGTCGTGGAAAGTTTTGCATACATATGCTTTTGCAGTCAACATCTGGACACATGTTAGGACATGCTTGTTCAAAATGCTATATCTATATATGTTGTGTTAAACATTGTTGTTGCTAGGCTTGTTGATAAGATCATATAAGCTTCTAATACATTTCTATATTAGATCAGGCATGATTCTCGTCTGTTTGACATGCTTGTGAAAACTAGTTTCAATGTATTCCCCCTTTTTGGCATTATCAAGTTGTAAAATGATATACACTGTTAGAGGATAATACACGACTGAGCCGGACAGGAATGTGATAAATAGCCAACAAGGAGCATAACGGCACAAGGGCTTCGATCAGACTTCGCGGTAGGTTGTTCCGTTGTGACTCTCTGGTATGTGTCCGCGCATAAAATGACACATTGCGACATCCTCTCTTAAACAACTTGGCTGATGTTGATAAAACTTGTCAGGAATGTTCATTTGTATGTATTCATCTTGTTTGATGCATATCTCTGTATATTTTAAGCTTGTTTCACGGTTATGTTTTACTCAGCGTTAAAGACAGTCACCTGCTATTTTAGCTTTCCTGGCATATAATGACACATATCCTTCAAACAACATCCTCTCTTAAACAACTTGGCAAATGTTGATAAAGCTTGCCTGGAACGTTCCCGGCAGTAAGATCTACCACATTTATTAAAATAATTCCATTCCATACAGAACTCTGATTTCTATGACAACAAACAAAAAGCATTTCTTTCCAAAATCGCAGGCTCAGAGCTTACGTGAGTGTGGTACTGTCTAGCAAAGCTCATCCCTGGGGTTCAAATTGTCTCCGCCAAGCGGGTCATATGTTTTACATAGAAAAATATAGTAAAATTTGAAAAACTATGACGGATATATCGAAACAAAGTGTTGCGGTAAGAGTTATTTATTTTCTACTTGTTTACATAAATTAAAGCAATAAGACCACATGATCTATTCGAAGATGAGAATAGGTTCAATATTTCTTCCACACGAGTACTGCGAATGTTTTACCGTGCGATGCCTAAAGATAACGATTTGTTCCCCATTGTCAAGAATATAGTCGGCATTTCCCTGCATCTTCGGAATAAATATCTTAGTTTTCGAGAGTCTCTCTTATAAGTGACTATTAAGTTGCTGGTTGTGTCGTTCCCCTTGTAGCGACATTTCCTGCCATCTTATTACCGGTATCCACTAAGTAGATATTTTCCGCTCCACAAAGATTATATTTAAAGTAAGTTCGTCAAGGGTTATTAGGCGTTAGACTGATAAAACATCACGTGATGAGAGTCGTCTTTTGTGTACACGATATGACTCTTCGATATTACTGCAACTTGTTTTAGAGAAGCCTTTCTCAGGGGAGAAAAGTACTCCATTGTCTGTATATTTGATACAGATTCTGCATATGGAGTTTATTCAGTTTGTGAGTATGGTTAGGTGATTCAGGCATATATTACATTGTTTACAATATAACTTTTTGATCAGTTATATAAGCACGTTTTAGCACTATGAGTGGTTTATCGTAAAAACAACTATTCAATATTTACATTATTGTTTAATTATTGCACTGCTGTACAGCATGTTTTGTCGATTATCTATTGCTACAAGTACAAAATTCCGTGGATACCTACTGTTATTATATCAAACTACTGTGTTTGAACATGTGTATCTGTTTCAAAAGTAAACGTTATGGATGGCAAGCCAATTTACTATTTTATATAAAAAAGATTTCTCTGTGATTCAAAGAGATACCTCCTAAAACAGAAGAGATAGCTCTTCAATTCAGAGATATTTCTGTTAATAAGGATATATCTTTCTTTTAATTGAGATATCTCTCGTGTTATAAACGATATCTCTCAATACTAAATTTATATCTCTCAGTGTAATAAAGATATATCTAAACAATACAGAAATATCTCACCTACCTAAAAAGATATCTCTGAAAATGAGATATCTGTTAAAAAAAGTGAGATCTCTCTCAAAATTTCGTTCTCATCGTAAGTGATATCAATGTTTTAATGATGGCCTTGTCATTAGAAAGTTATCTTTTTATTTATGAAGATATCCCTGCAAAATTGAGAGATATCTCTCAAACGGTATAATAATGATTTTGACCGTATGAATTGCTCCCTAACGAAAACGTTTTGGAGACGATGCAAAAGATCGGGCATTGGATGCTTTCAACAATACCAAAAGGGGTTAATTTTGACTGAGGCCCGGGATTGGGTCAATTTTGACCCTGGGATCATAATTTGAACAATCTTGGTAGAGTTCCACTAGGTAATGCTACATACTACTTATCTAAGCTATAGGCCTTTTGGTTTTACATACGTTTTTAAAGCTTTTCCTATTAATTGCCATAACAAGTGATAGAGCTCTATTCTAAAAGCACCCCTGCTGCAAAGTTTCATCAATATCGGTCCGATGGTTAATAGGAAATGTCGTTTGAAGAAAATGGTGGACGGACGGACGTTCGACGTACGACAGACGCCGGACTGTAAGTGGTCCTAACAGCTAACTATGGCGCTTATACCAGGTGAGGTAAAATATGTCTGTATGCAGATAGGTCGGAAGGTAAAAACGATGTTTCTTGTTTTTTTATGTGAACTTGTTATTTGATCGGTTTCCCTAACATATTCAGCCATTACATTTTGTATTTGCACAGTGATGTAATTTTCAAGGGAAAAAAAAACAAATGGTTTTGAATACAGATAACAACAAAGACATTTTTCTTAATGCTCATTTTTTTTTTTTTTTTTTTTTTTTTTTATTTTTTTTTTTTTTTTTTTTTTTTTTTTTTTTTTTTTTTGGGAAAAAAAAAAAATTGGTTTTTTAAAACAAAAATGTATTTTTTTCAGGGTCATAAAAAATTGATTTGAGGGTGAAAAGGAAGGTCGGTCGAGTTACAGAACACGGACGTTGTTTTGACTACACCGCAACAGGAATCAGTTATAATGTGTATGTTGCTTTGAGAGATATATATATTTTGAAAATTATCAATTGTATTTTAAGTGATATCTCTTTCAGTTCCAGAGAAATATTTATTGCATTTCAAGATATCTTTCATAACGTCATTTCCCTTCTACTTACAGGCCTATTTCTGTAACATTGAGAGATATCTTTTAAAATTAGAAAAATATATCTCAAATGATGCTAAACACACACATATATATAAAAAGTGTAGAAGATATCTCTCTGTTATACAATGACATATCTCAAAACGAGATATCGCTTCTAATACGAAAAATACCTCTTTGATATGAGAGAGATATATCCTTTTTGAATGCATAGTAAAATGGCTTGCCATACGTTTTAAATAACTCTCTTTAGTATTCCAATGTAAAGTATACTTCTTATTCTTAATATATATATTTGATTGAAAGTCCACTATTTAATTAAGAATATGTGATGCTACTACACAAATATAATTTAATGCTGACAAATCTTTTCCTTTGTATACAGCAAAAGCAAACTTCGGGTTCAGTTGATTTCATTAGATAAGTACACAGCTTCTTGATTTCATCCTGAAACAAAAAGAACCAACAACTACAATTATAATGAAGAATACAATTCTTGATCGATATTTACAGTTAAACCTTTGCCAGGGAACACATAGATAAAAAAGGCAATTGTTAAACCTCTTAAATATACCTGTGCCTTTTTGTGATTATTTTATTGCAACTAATTACCTAGCTGATTGCTTAGCGTTAGCTCAACTTTATTATCCAATGCTTTCAATAGATTTCCATATGCATACATGCAAAAAGTTAAATTTCAAAATCAGATATTTAACTAAGAATTACTGTAATTTCAATTTCTCCATTTCTATTTCGGCCATTTCTTTCTCATGCCTCCTTATAGCTTCATTTTCTTTCTGTTGATCTTCAAGTTGAATTTTCTTAGCTTCAAGTTCTTGCTTTTGGCGTTGCTTTTCAAGTTGAATTTTCTGAGCTTCAGTCTCATGTTCGCGTTCTTTCCTGAAACGAGCAGACATGCTTTAACAAAACTAGAAATCCCCTTTCTAAAGCAGGTTCTAAAATCGTCATATTCTTTCAACTCCATTTTCATTCATTTTTGTCTCCGGACATATTAAGCAGTTTTCAATAACAATAAAATAAGCCACTTCTAAAGGACTAAATTAGCACTCGTAGAAAACAAATACACCCCGAATATAGATGGGAGATTGGAGTGCAACTATTGTCAAATGCCGTTGGTCTGAGTAGGAGTGTAATTAATGTTAATAGCGCACCAGCTCTTCAAAATGGGGGCCCAGTTGTCCGAAACTTTATTAGCTGATTAAGCTATCATTCGATTAAATTAATTAGTAATATGTCTGCAATAAGAAAGAACTATCAAACCAAACCAGAGTTTGCAAGCAAGAATCACTTTGTTTTAAATCGGATGTTAATCGACGGATTGCTAAACGGCCATTTTAAGTTTCGTACAACC
>JAFMSR010000018.1:6174048-6241454 GCA_022818135.1 Saxidomus purpurata | reverse complement strand
AATTGATTTTTAAGTTATATTTTATTTAACAAATCAATATCATTTTAATGATAAAAAGATTGCTGAGTTGTTTTACTAAATGTCTCATGCTCGAGCAATGATATCGCTCTGAATTTTTATATAAAGCTGTTGCATTACTAACCTTAATTAGCATTGACCCAAGGAAGCATTTATAGGCACACATTTGCTTCATGGATGTTATAAACATACAATAAAATTTGTTCTATGTGTATAGTTCTATGAAAACATATTTGCATTGTGTACAGCAGGCCCCAATTTCACGAAAATACTTAAGTAATTGCTCAGCTGAGAACGTTATTTTAAAGTCTTATTGTCTCTAAAAATAAGAATATTTATTGTTGTCATTTCTAACGATAGTCTATTTTTTAATGAAATCAACATGTTGAAAGAACAAAAATATTGTAAATTACTAATTGCAAGTCAGATTGAGCGAAAAATTCATTTGAGTACAAGTTAAGAATTTTAAGAATCTTAAGAATTTACTTAGTGTAAATTACTTGCTAAAAACAACATTTCCTCCACAAATACTAACACGTGTATATAAATGTAATAAATGGGTAAATACGATTCTGGCAAACTTGAATTCTTTAAATGATTAAACATGTAATCTGATATAATTGTTGAAATAAGTTAAGCATGTTACTAAGTAATTACTTAAGTATTTTCGTGAAATTGGGGCCAGGTGCTCAACATGGTCACCCTTGTTCTCCAAAACCAACCATAAAAATATGGCCTTATTGTCCCATGAGCACTAAGTGCCACCAAAATGATCACCTTTTCACTGCGCAATGCCTTCTCATCGTGGAATTTAGTATTTTCAGTACTTGAATATACGAGATGACCTGTTTGCATAAAATTATGCATCATCTGAAAACTAGATATTATCAATAATGGTGCCTCTTTGATGAATCCACTTCATGACACATTTTTTTCAGGGAGTTTTCCAATAATTTGACACAACTGTTTACCACTCTGCTCGGTATGGACACTTTGTGGTCTAACGAGGTTGTCTTGTATCAAGTCCAATATAGACTCTTCCCTTTTAAACTTCAAAACTGATCTTCCTGCTTGCTGTTTAGATGGTCCAGTAGTGTCAGGGTACAGTTTTGGTAATTTTCTTCTTACCAAAGTTTGAGTTTTTTCAAATTCATAGTAAAGTTTGATAATTTATAACTTGTCTGCCATTTTGGAATTCCAAGGAAAGTATGACATCATTGATGATGTCGTCAACGTTATCATGGCGTCGTTTGACAAAATTGTCAATTAACAAGAATTTTTTTTCCATTAACTTCAAATCATTACCAAAATGAGACCTCTAGTACAAAATTTGACAAACTTATTGGGGTTTCTTATTGTATCATATATTAATGATCACCCATGCAAAAAATATCCTGTAAATTGCGTAATATTCGTTTGACAAAAATATTACCACTATTTCTTTATTTACAGGAAAACTCTGCCGGTTCTTATTGCCATTTGCCCAATTTTATCAGAAGGGTAAATATGGAATATTACTTTATAACTAGAAAAACTCCCACAATCCGCCCTGACACACCCCCGCCCCCCTATCCCCGCCCGCGAAGCGCCCTTAGCCTTTTGCCCATTGACCTTAAACGCATTGAATTTCATAGTTTGTCACCAATAAGTCTACTAAGTCAAATACCACAATACTGTGACCCCCGTGATAACGGACAAGATTTATCACATTTAAGTCATCGTGACCTTGACCTTTAACCAAGTGTAAAAAGCAGCTTCATACTGTTGTTTCCCAGCAAGTTTGATGAAAATCAAACTAGGGGATTTGGAGATGAAGAGCAAACAATAGTTTTAAGTTTTAAGCCCCTGTGACCTAAACCTTTGACTATATGACCCAAAATTATACTGAGCACAACTACACTTCATACGAATGCTTCTCACCAAGTTT
The DNA here is from genome assembly GCA_022818135.1 of Saxidomus purpurata. Taxonomy (NCBI): domain Eukaryota; kingdom Metazoa; phylum Mollusca; class Bivalvia; order Venerida; family Veneridae; genus Saxidomus; species Saxidomus purpurata. Next base: position 6,239,509 of record JAFMSR010000018.1, on the reverse strand, counting down.
GAAAATCCAATAAGGGGTTTTGGAGATGAAGAGCGGACAGTCGTACACACGAGGCGAACTTTATGAGATTCTCCCTTTGATCTTTCTTTGAGTTGTTTACCCCACAATACCATTTCTAAGCCTAACAGAACTATTTAAACCCCTAATGAGAACAAATAGTTTTCGGTGTTAACAATATATACTTTGTGATTTTACTGACATGATTTATTTGCATGACTCAAAACACTACATTGTTTTCATGTAGCGAAAACTACTTGTATGGACAGACACAGTGTCCAAACGATTCATATATGATTTTTATTTCTTAATGTATTGAAGAAGGGCATTAAGTTTGCAATTGTACGTCCTGCAAACTTACCAGGTATCTAAATAGTAATAAACTTAAAGTCGCTTAAGTCAAAACTGGCGTGTTAGTGTCCGTGTTTGGTTATGCATGTAGGATTTTGTTAATGTTTCAGGAAAAACTTTGTAGTGTGCTTTGACCACGGCAATCTTAGTATTTTTTTCAGCTTGTTTTATGTATATATCTGAATGTTTTAAGTTTGTGCCAGTGTCACGGATATGTTTTACTTATCGTAAAAGGCACTCATCTTTTATCTTAGCTCGCCTGGCATGTAACGACACCTTTCCTTCAAACGACATCCCATCTTAAACAACTTTGCCAATGTTAATCAAATGTATCAGGAATGTTTTGTGATGAAAGCTCTACAAAACGTATTAAAATAATTTCAATCCATACAGAAATCTGTTGCTTTAAACAGAAAGCACTTCTTCTGCAAAACCGCATGGCCCAGAGCTTGCCTAAATGTAGCGCTGTCTAGTGAACCTCTTCTTCAAACCATGGGTCGTATGTTTTACATAGAAATATAGAATACATTTTTTATAATCTCATTGTCAGAAACAGCATGAACTAGAGAATAGATATTTGGTGTGCTGCAAAACTAAATTGTACCTTGTTTTCTGTGACCCTGTTGTTCGCCTTGTATAATTACCAATGGTGTCCATACCCAGGTGAGCGTTAAAGTTTTATCAGGCCGCTTTTGTTTCAAACAATTACGAATATATCGAGAAAAAAAACTGAGGTAAGAGCTATGAAATCTCACATACATGTGAGCACTCTAAAAATTAATTCATTGTTTTAACGTGGACATGGAGCAAGAACAAAATTACACTTTCACTTGATCAAAAGTTATTTTGTAAATGTATCTGGTGGTGTGTGTCTATGCTAGCATCACACGTTACTGTCTCTATATGAAGTTGTACAACTGATGCATTATGATATGCGACATAGTCAAACTTCCTCTTCATTACGATAATGTGTTGCGTTTATCTTGAACTATTGGACTTATATTATAGCAATTAGCGCCTTTAATACGATATTGCCACGCCTTCAATTTTTAATGTAACCTTCAGCAAAGATTATCTAATTGATGCATAATCATATAACAAGAGGGCCAAGATGGCCCTATAGCTCACCTGGCTAACACTGGCTATAATACAAGTTCAACAATCACGTCCCAGAAAGGGTCAATATTGACCTGGTCATGATTTGAACATTTTTCATAGAGGTCCACTTCACAATGCTACATTCCAAATATCTAAACTCCAGTCCATGTGGTTTAAAGCTGCTCGCTCTCAGATTTTGGTAAAAAAATAAAGTTCTTCAAACTGTATGTAAATAACGTATTTTAGAGTACATAGTCATATAAAAAGGCTCCAGTATAAATTCCTGTCAAGGTTATCCGTGCCGTGTTACCGACGTTTTCAATCGATTTCTGCAAATTTCTACATAGATTTTGCTTATATTTTGATTCTAGCCTTTAGTTTTATATTTATGAATAAGTATGTCAAATTTTAATTATTTTTTTTCAACCGTGTCTAAGAGCGAGCAGCTTTAAGACAAGAAGAAATTTGAATTTTCCCTATATAAGCCAATGTGAAATTAAGTTTCACCCAGCGGGGTAAATTTTGACCTGGGGATCATGATTTGAAATAGTTGTTGGAAGTCTGCAAGGCAGCGCTACATGCTACATATCTTAGCTCTAGGCCTTGTAATTTCAGCGAAAAAGATGTTTAAATATATCCAATAGAAATCTATGTTAAATCAAGTCACCCCCTGACCCGGGGATGTAAATTGAACAATAAAACAATATAACAAATTCTTTGTTGTTCTTTTCTCATAATAACATATCTTAAATAATCCTACGCCAGTGTATGGGAGAAGGCACGAAAAATAACCTCAATTGTAGGTCTTGAAGGATGGATTACACCTGTATAAATACGAGTAATACGAGCTGATTCACACCCGCTTGTATCCAGTCACTGCTAGTCTGATGCAATTTTTTTTTCAAAGTGCTTTGTATATAATGCCAAGCAGTTCAAACAGTCGAGCGCGTTGTCTTATGAACAGCTCTTGTTTAAAATTTGCAGGCATCATTTGGAAGCTAGACTTAAATATTAATAAAACAATTTAAAAAAAAAAAGGTTTGATGAAATATTTTGTTCACCAATATACTGCATTGTATTGCTAGCGCTGTAGAGGTCGTAAACATGTTTATCTTTCAGTCCGTAATCGTGTCACTATCACGCTTCCTGGAAAGCTTCGAACAAACAATATCAATCTTACAGGTTTGAAACGTTCGTAAATCTATTCCAATATTCATTTTGTTAAAGGGGTGATGGGGTGGAAGGTGAACAGGTAGAGATAGTCATCTCGGTCGATTATTGACTTTTGTTGGCGAAAACAACGAGTGTGGGACAAAATAAAATAGCAGACCTAGACACAACGTTCACCCAGTCGTAAACAAACCTATCCCAGGAGTGACCTTGATGCATAATACTTTGAGATGAGATGACAGCTTACCTGATTAAATGTTAACAGTGCTTTATTTCATATTACATCGCGAAATGTTATTTAAACACCTACTTTAACGTGGCAGCGATTTTTATCTTGAATTAAAAAGGGATGTTAAGTACAAAAAAGAGCAGATAATTTTATTAATCATATAAAATAAATCCCTTTTTCATATTTACCGCGAGATAAAATTGCAATTGTATTCTTAAACAGTTAAGATAATCGTTATTGCAAATAATACCACGTGACTGTATTCATCGTTTTTTAATTTTTGATGTCTTATACATTTAGAGAAAGTAAAGAAAATGAAACATTTGTAAACATGCATTGCACCAGTATAGCGACAATCATGATCTACAGAACCTAATCAGTTTTTATTGAATATACAAATGTACTTATTAAATTAACGCCTTGGAAGGACAGATGTTCCGATCTGATGTCCTGCAATAATTTGTGAGTTATAGCCCGCACAAAGATATTACATGGACAGTGACTAAAGAAACTACAAGCTTAGAAGTTTGCTTCTTAAAAAGGAATGGAGCTAGAGTTAGGGTATTTGTACACTGCATTTTCTCACATTGTTCTCTTTTGATACATGAATTACCAAATAATTCCGCTCAAAACTGTTGAAGTAATACTCCACACAAATGACGGAAAGACGAACGATGCGATCATTCAATGACGGTAATTTCATCATCTGTGATCAATCGGCAATAAATATTACTATTTTATCAGAAGAAGACGTTTCAATTATTCATGATTATGTTTACAGTATACAATAGGTATTTACATTGCAATGTACATTTTGTATCTAAAAATAAAAACACCGAACTATTGTTGTACCGTGCACAACCAAAACTAAGTTTCAGTACGCTTACATGTATAGCACACTCTGATATGCAGCATCTTTAATTAACAAAGTTTTTACTATCAAAGAGTCATATCGAATACACAAAACAACTTTCATCATGTGGCCATTATGATGCTTTATAAGTTTTTGATGTTTTAGCTAACGCATAATTACCTTTCTTTAATGCAAGAAAATGTTTCTATCGTGAATGGAAATATCTGTCACCTCGGGAAAATGTTTTGCGGGAACTCGACAGTGTCTCGTTCCCACCAAAACAGTTACCCTCGTATCGTTCGATCTGATCAGCGTGCTCATGACAGAAAATATTGCACTTGTAATAAGAAAATCGATAGATTAGAGTATCTTGTCATGAAATAATATACCCAACCGGTGTAAACGTGAAGCAAGTAGCGTACAATACGTTAGCAACAAAATCAGTCTTACCTTGCAATCTCCAGTTACAGGTTAAATAAAAAATAGCTTACAAATCCTTTTTACATGTTTGAATACACGAATATATCATTAAGTCATAGAAACCTGTAAATAACAATCAAATTGCACCGATATTGAAATTAACTAAACCTGCAAAAAGGACATTTCATGAAAAAGTGACCAGTGCTATAACCGCGTGATACAAAGTAGTGATCACGTTTCCTTCTTGTTCTTTTATTTATTGGACCTGATAAGTGAGATCACTACCTTTGAATTATGGAAGACAATTTTTTTATATGGACAATCATAGCTACAAATAATTCAAGCCAGCTATTTGCATAGCTAAACTGAGTACAAATGCTTAAAATGTGTTTCGTTGTGCATGGATGCAAGACAAAACAAAGTCTTATTTAGCGAATCGGATTGTATAAATATGTCACAACTGGTATTAATTTTGTTCTTTGGGTTTCCATTCAGATTTATTCTGGTATATTGACTACTCTGCCATGCGTATTGTTGTCATCACCTTAACATTAATAAACGTACAGATAAAACTGATACAGTTAATAGTATGATAGCTTTCGCTTTATCGAGACTTTACATGAAAATATTGTCATAACTATCATCTTACAGGCTGCACCATGCTGCAGATATGACTTCATTATGGGACTAACGGAAGACATATGTCGCGCGTTTAACAGATGACTAGTACTACAGTATCAAGATGATTTGCATTACTTCGATTAAAGTGCAAAACGAAACAGGCATGCTTTAAGGCGTGTCCTCTGACAGATTGTTGGACACATAAGCTTCCATTTAACAGCTGCTGTGCAAAGGTTCGAAAAAAATTAACAATATTTAACAAGAGCTGTTCCTTATATGTGACGAATACCCCCTAAGCATTATCACACAGTCTGTGACCTTATCCTTCAAGGCGTGGAACCAGTACTTGCACACAACACTTTATATCTGAATGTGCTGAACATTTTTCCAATTCATTTAAAATGAATATCACTGTATAACAAAGTTAGAATATGGACATAATACAGGATTCTAAAACCTCTAACATCCTAAGTGTGACCATGACTTTCATGGTAAGGACGTGGGACTTGCGCATGAAATGTTATCTCCATGTGCTCAACAATTGTGTCATGTAATTTAAAAATCTTTCCATGCAAGACAGAGTTACCATGTTTACCGTATTCCATGACCTTTAAACTCTTATTGTGACCTTGATCTTATAGGTACGGTCGCGGGTTTTGTACGCAACACATCGTCTTGATGTACTGAAGATTTATTTAAAATCCTTCAATGGATAACGACACGAATAATGCATATATACAGTATTCAACTTCCTTTAGAGTCTAAGTGTGCCCTTTGCCTTTGAGGGACGTGGGTCTTGCACGCGACACGTCGTCTCCATGTGCTGTAAAGTTGTGCAACTTGATTTGAAAAACCCTTCCTGTATGACAAAGTTACAATCCCGGCACGAATGCGTACATATATATAGGATTTTGTTACCTTTAAACTCTAAATTTGACCTTGACTTTTGAGATAGGGACGTGGGGCTTGCACGCGACACGTCGTTTCATGTGCTGAACAGTTGGCCATATGATTTGAAAATCCCTACATGCATGACAAAGTTACAGCCCGGACACATGCACGGACGGACGGACGGATGGACGGACGGTGTAATTTTAATGTGCCGACGTCAATAAAACTATATACATTAGTACAGTAACATCATTAATTCCTAAGTATGGTTACTCAGCAGATGGCGGTAGTATTCAGGATTCATGACAGAACTGTAGCACCAAGAAATCATGCTATTCTATCTGTAAAAACAAGAACAAGAAAATAAAGAATAATTTATAGTTTCCTCAACAATACTTAACAGCCCAGGGGAAAATGAAATTTGAATTCTTAAATGCCTATAAAACTCAAGTGTTATAATGACAGCCCTGTAATCCTATAAATATTTTTCGAGGTCTGACATATTCGCCAATATTAATTTTCGTTTTTTTTATTTCCAAAAAATATCTTATCGGAATCATTTAACCATCCTGCTTGACAATGACCTTTTACTTTCATTTCGTTGGTTATGCACGACCGTAATCACCAAAATATCGAGACCCCAACTGCTCAAATGAGGGGATAAAGTTTTAATGAGCATAAATCGTCATTTACTGGTAGGTGAAATATAGTCATACTTTTCCTTTACATTTATGAACCCCCGCCCCGTGTGCGACTTATCGTTGGAAGACTAGCAATGAGTAAAAAATTCGTTTCAACCTGACATAGTACAGTCAAACCTGTGAACAAAGAGCACTGCTGGGAAGCTACAAATGTAGTCTTTGTTCGCAGATGGTCTCTATTCACATGTGTTTCTTCAATAGATGAACAGATGAATAGTGCACTGTTATCACCCTGCTAGTCTTTATTCGGAGGTGGTATTTAACAAGGGTTTTACTGTATATCTAACCGTGGGTTTGCAGTTTTCTTTTACTAATAGCAACTTTCACTTTGGTAATTATTTATGATTTATATAATTATATGTAATTTATTATTTTATTGTGCAATGTTTTATTAGTTTAATTCATACATTTTCTTAAACACGGGAATACCCGTAAATAAATGCATTTTGTCACGTAGCTCTGTCCGCAATTTACGGACAAGGTTCTTCAATGTAGACACATGTTTAGTAATTTAAAGATATGACTTCTTGAAATAATCAAAGCACTGAAAGTGCTGACAACAAGGTGTCCTCTGCAAAATGAGTGATACTTCGCTAACAGTATCTATGCTCTTGTCCATGCGGTTTTAGAGAATATTTTTTAATTGTTTCGTATTTTATGCCATAGCAACCAAAGTTTTGCATGGAATGGAAATCATTGAACATTTTGATAGAGTTTCATGCAAGAAACATCCCTGCAAAGTTTTACAACATTGGACCAGTGGTTTCATGATGTCATTTGAAGGAAATGGTGGACTGACAACAGACGGAGTCCGACGGACGGAATGCAATCCCAATCAATCCATGTAGGAGAGTTACAGCCTTTATATGACAGTTGGGACAGACTGAGGCATTGGATTTTGAAAAACTTGTGGCATTGGAATATCAATAGGTGCAAGATATTAAGAAGATATTTTAAATATATAAAATATAGTTAAATGAAATAAACTATTGTAACAAAACATACGTACAACAAGTGACAGGAAATTGTCACAAAACCAGGTTTTCACTTTCCAGTCTGCTGGCCGAGTGCAAATGTGTTTTTAAAGTCAGTAGATATACATAATGTGAAAAAGAAACAAAGGTCTTCTTCTATATGTTACATGTGTAAAAAAAGCAAAGGGCCATAATTCAGGCAAAATTGATCCAAACACAAAACCCAGACAATATGCACGAGGGCACTTGATGACAACAGTTGTGTGAGAGTTTGGTTTAAATATCTTGAGAAATGTAGGAGGAAGTGGGCACGTGACAGTATTCTTCTATATATAACATATGTGGAAAAAAAGCAAAGGGCCATAATTCAGGCCAAAATTATAGAAAAAAAAGAAAGAAAAAAAAAAAAAAAAAACTTGCTCTGTGTGGGGTTTGAACCGCTGGTCTCATGAGAAATTTTGTCATCTTACTGTAACAGAATACTCCAAAGTATACAGGACTGGTAATCTATTCTAAAAATAGACAGTAATAACAGAGTATTCTCCCTTTTATAATAACAGAGTATTCTCCCTTTTATATATACTTAAATAAGGAGACACAAAATTGCTAACGGACGGACGGACGGACGACCAGGGGCAGAACATTATATATTCAAAATTCTTTAGTTCACAATTATAGTTCTGTGAAAGTTTGGTTGAAATCCCTTGAGAAGTGTAGAAGGAGTTGCGCACAGAAGAATTACATATGTGAAAAAAAAACAAAGGGCCATAATTCTGTCAAAAATGACCAAATCACAAAACCCCGACAATATGCGCCAGTGCACTTCATGACAATACTTCTGTCAAATGTAGGAGGAGTTGCGCACAGAAGAAATTGTTTAAGCCCGCCCGTCTGCCCGCCCGCCGACATACCTCAATCTAAAAACCAGGATTTTTCCTTCGGAAAACCTGGTTAAAAAAGCGAACAAATAACAAATGAACGAGATCAAATATTTGAGATCATATTTCATACTATCTATGAAATTGTGTTGCTGATGGGATAAATGTTTTTTAACCATATTCATGATGATACTAGCTTGCATTGCATTTAAATATGACATTACACTGGTGCAAAGTTATGCAATAGTAGAAAAATGAACTATTAGTAAATTTAGCATAAATAAAGTTTTTTAATATGTTACAAATAATTTTACAGTATAGGTTGTCGGTTAACAGAAATAGAGCTGGACGTTGAGACATATCCCCCCATTTGTCTCTGTCCAGTTGAATCAGACAAGCATGGTGCACAGTCTCCAAGTCTGGTTCACTCAATAAAATTCCAGGGACCAGACAAGGAGACACTTCCTACCTATATTCAATTAAATCCGAGCATTCAAAATATTTACAGGTTGCACTATGTTACAAGATGATCTAGACAAACTCACCGGTAAATTTGGAAAAAGTCTGGGGATATTGCCTAGTAAATGCAAAGCAATATTAAACAAGAGCTGTCAGTAGGACAGCGTGCTCGACTTTTTTAGTGCTTGCCAATAAAACAAACTTTGACAGTTAAGGGCACACAAGACTTTAACTAGGAATTTCTAAGTACAAATCAAGAAAATTTTTCACAGAGTTATCTTCTTTTGCTTACAGATAGGTCTTACGATGGTACATAAGTACTCCAACTTTCAAAGTAATATCTCAAATGGTTAAGTTAACAAGTGGACAAGAATGAAAATTTTAAAGGTCCAATACTAAGGAAAGCGAAAATTCAAATATACTTTAAAAAGCACAGAAATAAGTTAGTTTTAATAAAAAATGAAAGTTGGTATGTAGAAATTCTAAATAAATCACAGTACATGTACACTTATTTTTCTATGCATTATGAAGAAAGTTAAAAAGACCTGGGTGGTCATTTTGTCGATTCACTGAGATTTCAACATAATACACATACTTTTCTTTGTGTTCCAAACACTTTCTGTAAATTTCAACCTGCCAATCTTCATTATTTAGTGTTTGCATAAGGTAATGTACTTGCCATTCAAATAGCTGTCACTTAATTTTCGCTTAGTAGTGGACCTTTAACTGAGTTTCTAAGTCAAAAAGGGCCATAATTCAAATAAAATCCTTGACAGAATTACCTTCTCCTACCCATGTTTGGGAATCATGATGGTAAACAAGTATTCCAACTTTCAAATTAATATCTCAAACAGTTCAGTCAAAAAGTGGACTGGTACGAAAAACTTAACCAAGATTCTAAGTCGATAAAAGGCCTTAATTTTTAAAACAAATCCCTGACAGAGTTACCTTCTCTTGCGTACAGATGGGGGTAATGATGTGAAATAGCATTAAAAGTTTCAAAGCAATATCTCAAAGGGTTAAGGCAATAAGTGGATTTTACCCATATTCAATGTATTTTCTAAGTCAAAAAGGGGCATAATTCTGTCAAAAACCTTGACAGAGTTATGTCCTCTTGTCTGTTGATGAAGGTCGTGATGGTAAACAATTATGGTTAGTTTCAAAGCAATACCTCCAATGGTTTTGAAATAAAGTGAGGTGGTACGAAAAACTTAACCAAGCTCAATACACTTTCTAAGTAAAAAAGGGCCATAATTCTGTCAAAAACCTTGACAGAGTTATGTACTCTTGTCTGTAGATGGAGGTTATGATGGTAAACAAGTATGGTAAGTTTCAAAGCCATACCTCTAATACTTCTGAAATAAAGTGGGGTGGTACGAAAAACTTAACCAAGATTCTAAGTTGATAAAAGGCCTTAATTTTTAAAACAAATCCCTGACAGAGTTACCTTCTCTTGCGTACAGATGGGGGTAATGATGTGAAATAGCATTAAAAGTTTCAAAGCAATATCTCAAAGGGTTAAGGCAATAAGTGGATTTTACCCATATTCAATGTATTTTCTAAGTCAAAAAGGGGCATAATTCTGTCAAAAACCTTGACAGAGTTATGTCCTCTTGTCTGTTGATGAAGGTCGTGAAGGTAAACAATTATGGTTAGTTTCAAAGCAATACCTCCAATGGTTTTGAAATAAAGTGAGGTGGTACGAAAAACTTAACCAAGCTCAATACACTTTCTAAGTAAAAAAGGGCCATAATTCTGTCAAAAACCTTGACAGAGTTATGTACTCTTGTCTGTAGATGGAGGTTATGATGGTAAACAAGTATGGTAAGTTTCAAAGCCATACCTCTAATACTTCTGAAATAAAGTGGGGTGGTACGAAAAACTTAACCAAGGTGTGACGCCAACGCCGACGCCGACGCCGACGCCGGGGCGAATAGGATAGCTCCCCTTTTCATAGAAAAGTCGAGCTAAAAACCAAGCTTTTACTTACGCAAGACTGCAAATATGATAAGTTAATATTTAAGTGATTTCAATTATGTAATTCAACACTTTACCAAACATGCCTTGGCCAAAGAGGGCCATTGTTTCTCGTCTAGGATCATTTTCTATTGTTTATAAAACGAACAGTAAACACGTTGTAACTCTCTGGAGGTAACAGAAATTATTTAACCTCTTCACCGGTTACACCGTTAACTCAAGCGGAGTAACTCAGCATTATCTCAATAACGTCTATCGGTCGCTAAGTTAAGTGTCGCCACTATCGGTCGCTGTTTTGTGGTCATTCAAAATGGCGGGTGTCTGCAGCTTTTCGAGTCCGAATGGATTTTAAATCATTTGATGAAATCCGACAATTAAACCAATACATTGTATCATTCATTTACTTCATCATTTATGTTTATAATACCTCCCTCTTTAACAAAAACCCACTTTTATCATCCATTTCCGTTTTAAGCACGCATGTAATTTTACTGAATGGAAATAAGGATGTTCACATTATATGAAATGTCGGATCCAAATACTCCTTTCGATTACGTTTAATTTCCATAATACAAGTATACATGCGGGATGCCAAAACAAGACTTGATCCTGAATCTGCCTGATGGTGTAGTAATTCAAATACTCTGAATTTTGCCTACATTAGTGTTACAATGATTTAAAGCATTAACACGTGTATTACGCAACAGAAACGGGTTTTAGTTTATTTTTAAGTCGAGATCACAAACATAATCCACACGCGTTTCAGCTAAAGTCGATCTACTTTGCAGGCGAAAGGAGAAACCTATGGCTGTTCAAACTGTCAGGGGCTATACGTTTGACGCATCAGGAGTACGCCGTTCTATTCGTTTCAAAAAGCCAGAATGAAATCGGCGCCTTTTAAGCAATGAGGTTTGAATATACCGGCGTACCCCGGCTTACTCCGGCCAGCGTCAAACGTATAAGCCCCTCCGCTGAGTCGTTTTCAAAATTGCCTACTATAACAAGGTGTCACGTGACCGTGACACCTTGTTAAAAACAAAACGTTCATTGATTTGTACAGAAGTCGTGCATACTTATATATGTGGTTTACATACGTATGCACGTAGAGAAGACATAAATTACGTTTTGTGTAAGGGCGACGAGTCATACGGGTAAAATATATTAACAAAGAAAAATTTGTTTCCCTTGCATGACGGACACTTATTCCATTACTAGTATCTTTATCTCATTTAGTCTAGTACATAGACTTCGAGAAAGTAATCACTCTTTTGATGTCTTTTAAAATATTACTAGGAATACCAATTATTTCGTTAATCTGCCAATTTTATGTTAGATACCCTTGAAAGTCGTGGAAAGTTTTGCCTACATACGATATTGCAGTCAACATCTGGACACCTGTAAGGATATGCTTGTTTAAAATGCTACATCTATAATATATGTTGTGTTAAACAATGTTATTGCTAGGCTTGTTGAAAAGATCATATACGCTTCTAATACATTTATTTTTATTAGACCAGAGACGATTCTCGTCTGTTTGGCATGCTTGTAAAACCTAGTTTAATCGTATTTCCCCTTTTGTGTCTTTATCAAGTTATAAAATGATATATACTGTTATGAATAGGATAATACACGACTGAGCCGGGATTCGATCAGACTTCGCGGTAGCTTAGGTATGTACAGAATTACCGTCGTTATTCTCTGGTATGTCTCCTAGCATAAAATGACACATTTCCTTCGAACGACATCCTCTCTCAAACAACTTTGCCAATGTTGATAAAACTTGTCAGGAATATTCCTTTGTATTTTTGCATCTTGTTTGAATATCTCCTTTTGTTTAAGCTTGTGCCACGGATATGTTTCAATAAGCGCTAAAGACACTCGCCTATTATCTTTAGCTCACCTTGTATATAATTACATATATCCTTCAAACTACATCCCCTCTTAAACAACTTGGCAAATGTAAATTTAGCTTGTCTAGAACGTTTCTCGCAGATAACTCTACCATATTTATTAAAATAATTCAATTCTATACATAATTCTGGTTTATATGACAACAAAAAGAATTTTCCAAAATCGCATGGCCCAGAGCTTGCATGAGTGTGGTACTGTCTATAGCAAACCTCTTCCCTGGGGTTCAAATTGTCTCCGCCAAGAGGGGTGATATGTTTTACATAGAAAAATATAGTAACATTTGAAAAACTATGACGATTATATCGCAAACAAGTGTTTAGGTAAGAACTATTTATCTTTTACATTTTTTACCTAGATGATAGCAATTAGACCACATGATCTTTTCGAAGATAAGAATTGGTTCAATATTTCTTTCATACGAGCACTGGGCATGTTTTCCCGTGCGATGCCTAAAGAGAACGATTTGTTTCCCATTGTCGAGAATATAGTCGGCATTTCCCTGCATCTTTGGTATAAATATTTTAGTTTTCGAGAGTCTCTCTTATAAGTGACTATTAAGTGACTGATTGTGTCGATCCCCTTGTATAGCGCCATGTTCTGCCATCTTATGATCGGTATCCACTAAATAGACATTTTCCGCTCCACAAAGACTGTATTTAAAGTAAGTTCGGCAAGGGTTATAAGGCGTTAGACTGATAGAACAGCACGTGATGAGAGTCGTCTTTTGTGTACACGATATGACTCTTTGATATTACTGATTCTCAGGGGAAAAGTACTCCATTGTCTGTATATATGATACAGATGCTGAATATAGAGTTTATTCAGTTTGTGAGTTTGGCCTACATTACAATGTTTACAATATACCATTATGATACAGTTGTATTAGCACGTTTTAGCACTATGAATAGTATATCGCAAAAACCTTTATCTATATTCAACTCAATTGGACTTTTATTGTTTAATTACTGTAATGTACAACATGATTTGTCGAATATCTACTGCTACATGTACACAATTCCATGGATACCTACTGTTACTTTATCAAACTACTGTGTTTGAGCATGTCTTTCAGTTACAATAGTACAGATTATGGATGGCAAGCCAATTTACTATATTATATAACAAATCTCTCTGTTTCCAAGAGATATCTTCTAAAACACGAGAGATTTTTCTTAAATTCAGAGATATCTCTGTAAATTAGGAGATATCTTTCTTTAAATAATGGTATCTCGTGTTTTAAAAGATATCTCCACACATACTTAGTCGATATCTCTCAATGTAATAAAGTGAATCTAACATGTTCATGGACATGGTAGATTTATTTTCTCACCGTTTAAATCGCATTTTCACACAAGTAAGAAGGAATAAGTGCAAATACAGGATGGGGATGAAAAAATGAAAATCAACTTTTTCTCGAATTTTACTTCAAAACTGCTATAGATGGATAGAAAATGATCTAACTAAGAAAATGAATACCAACAACCCTATGTTTATTTCAAAAATAACAATTTTACAGTCATTTTTCGATTTTTATGTACAATTAACGTAAAAATAGTCCGGCAGCGATGTGAGATAAGCGATGTGAGATAAGTTTATCTCACATGGGTAAATGCGCGGAAATATGTATCTCATAGGTGAGAAAAAGATATCTCTAAACAATACAGAGAAACCTCCCCTACCTTAATTAAAAGATATCTCTGATAATGAGATATCTGTTAAAACAGTGAGATATCTCTCAATGGTATAGAGATTTCGTTCTCATTATAAGAGATGTCAATGTCTTTAATGATGGCCTTTTCATTAGAAAGTTATCTTTTCGTGTCGCCCTTTCGGAGAGAAGGCGAAACATAGGAATTGCTTTGTTAGTCGGTCCGTCAGTCACAAAAACTTAACGTTGACAATAAATTTTGTAGGTCAAAGTCATATTTGTCAGAATTATACCCCTTTTTGTACTTAGATTTTGTCACGAAATCATAAGTTATTCTGACAAAGTGTAGAAGTGCGACAAACGTACTGAACACCCATCTAGTTATTTATAAAGACATCTCTGCAACATTGAGAAATATCTCTCAAACGATACAATAATGTTTTGTGACCGTATTAATTGCTCCCTCGCGAGCGTGTCGGATACCATGCATACAATCTTTCAACAATACCGAAAGGTTTTTATTTTTACTGAAGCCCCGGATTGGGTAAATTTTGACGCGGAAATCATGATTTGAACAATCTTGGTAGAGGCCCACTAGGTAATGCTACATATTACATATTAAAGCTGTAGGCCTTGTGGTTTTAGATACGTATTTTTAAGGTTTTCCTATTTATTGCCATAGCAACTGCATGGAATATAATTCTTTGGACAACTGTGATAGAGCTTCATGCTAGAAGCATCCCTGCAAAGTTTCATCAATATCGGCCGAATGGTTTCAGAGGAGATGTCGTTTGAAGGTAATGGTTGACGGACGGGCGTTCGACGTACGACAGAGCCCGGACGGTAAGTAGTCCTAACAGCTTACGATGGCGCTTATGCCAGGTGAGCTAATATATGTCTGAATCGATGATATAAATTCACTTTTCCAATAAAGTCACCCAAATAAATTGAATAGACTGTAAAGAATAAAATATTCCTTGGTCAAGCACACTGAGTTACTTCTTTTTCGTCATTATCCGTTGTGACCACGGATACAGGTATGGGAACGACCTTAGACAAGTCCCGTTACAGCCTTAACTGCCCATCGCTCATGTAAAGTAATAACAGCTAAAAATGTGCATTTATGATAAACAACACTACAATTGGTTTTTTATTTGGATTTGCCAACCGGTTTCACTTTAAGATCATCAGGGCATTTACAATATAGAACAGAACAGAACAGAACAGAACAGAAATTTTATTTGATTTAAGCACACAAGCTCATCATCATAACATACATACGACAGTCACAATAAATCACATTGTATAATAGTTAAACATACAATTTCGTTTCAAAATACCAGTAAATACTACATATTTCGAGAGTGATCATCATTTTCAACATAAACCTAGATATAATCATGGATTTAAGAAATCTTTTCTAATTTTGAAACTTTTAATTCAGTAGAGTGCCTGTTTCTTTAATACATTTTTATTGTCAGAGTTTAACAAGTTTACTAACTTGTCCATACTTGGACGAATCGAAAAGTACCTTGGAATATACATATTTCTTAATTGGTTATTCAACGGACATTTTAATATGAAATGATATTCGTCTTCCAAATCATTTGAATTACACAAAGTACATTTTCGTTGATTCCTTTCTATATTTCTATCCCGACCATTTCCAATATTTAAGTTATGAGAATTGAATCTTATTCTTTCTATAACACTTCTACGCTTAGGATTTTCTATGATACTTAGATAAGAAGCACGGTATATACTAGTATGGATTTGCCTATAGAGTAACAAAGAAGTGCATATTTCCACACCAACATGCCATTCTGATTGATAGATGTCTCTTAGACGATTATTAAACAAAGGTATAAACATATCTATATTAACCGAGTCTGGAAATAACCACACATCAGCGAATCCCGATGTTTGCAGGATATTTCGTACTTCTGACGACCAGTTAGTCATGTTGTTGTTTTCAATTACTTCCCTTCTTTGTTAGTATACCATAGTTTTTATGATACAGCTATTTTGTTTACATGTATATCCATATAAATTTAACCAATATTTAATAATTCTAGTATAACGATTAATGTAAAGGGGAATCTACCGAGTTCTGCAAACAAAGACAACGTATTGGTAGATCTTTTTACATTTAACAGCCATTTGCAAAATTTTCTGTTGATACGTTCAATGCTTTCTGCTTTTATAAAGCCCCAAATTTCACAACCATAATTCAACACAGATAAAACATATGAATCAAATAAATTAAACATTATATTCACCGGAACTTCCATATTTCTAGTAACACTAAACAAAGAGCTCATAGCACGTATTCCTATATACATGTACAATATATTGAATTATTACGCAACGTAAAAAAGTTTGTTAACAGAGTCCTATAACAACGGATCCAGTAACTGTTACTATGTAATCTTCGGACCAGCAGTCATTCTGAGATGCATTATCATGGTTGCTTAACTGCGCTACTTTCCATGGTAATGAATAAACAAGCGTCGGTTTCCGACGATAAATGAGATGAACCCCCAGTCTTATATTTTCACCGCGACAAGAGTAAATATTGTTGACAATGAACAACTTCCGTTGAATGAACTAAGAACTGAAAATAATATAAATAGAACAAGGTGACCGTGAACGTTTTACTGTGTAGCAATATTATGGACGTCCAAGGTGCGTATTAACGCGCCGCAAGTTGCAAGGTAAATAAATCAAAGCGCTGAAGGCACTGAAAATGGATTGGTACTTAGGAGAGGAATGTTAATCACATGTTTTGCAATATGTCTGATAGTTTTAAGTGGAACATCTGACCAATTGATATAACAGCATATTGAGCAATGTTAAGGACGGTGAGATTCCTTCTTGGTCAAGTGGTAAGAGAAGCTGAAACTTCTCAATTATTGAGAGTCTTGGGATCGAGCCCCGCTACTGACCACGTCTCTTTATGTGAATATTATCGTAATATTAACTGTCCACTTGTAAATAAACGTACATGTTATTGTTCAAAATGTATTTCCTTTGACGTAGATCTCTTTTCTAGACTAAGTATTGAATAAAGAACAAAGTCGGAATATTCAATACATAGTATACATTAGACTGAGCACTTGAGCATGACTTACAACGTCATTTTTTCACCGTTGTAAACATTAACACAACACATTTCTTTAATATCGACATGAAAATTAATGATCGATTGCATTCATGGTATAATACATACATGTAATATACGCGAAATAATAAACTATGTTCTATTGGTGTTCCATTCATAACAAATTGTTTCCTGCCGGGTGTTAAACCCGAACATTCCTATCTATCCCATTCACGATAAAACAGTCGTATGGTACATGAAACATATGCCATAAAACACAACTTAAAGCAGAAACTGCTTACACATTGATGGGTGACCAGTATCGATCCAGACTGCTTGTATGGCCACAAAGTCCATTGTGTTGGTGTTCCCATGACGCGGTTCAATTTTTGTTATTTTATTACACTGAGCCATGCAAAACACACGAATGGTACGTATTTCAAAATGAATGAATCACAGTATATTATTGTATATTATTGTAAATAGTCATAGTATCAATAATTCCATTCAACCTGTCTAATTAAACACTGTTGAAAAGGTATTTTAAGACGAAACTATTTTGCTACTAGCTTCACGTGACTAACAAAATCTTCGGTGCATTTTAAAAGTCTATTTTGCATGTTCAACTATATTAACAAATGCACACCACGGTGTTTAAGGGGAAATTAAACAATTATCGCTAATTGCGAGAGCAACTTAAAAACTGGCTCTTTTCTACATAAATTCTATAGCTAAATAACTATCATCTTAAAACTCCCAACTGCACTTCGCTACTTTCGATTTTGGAGTGAAAATATATCGTAACCGCGTAGTTAACCAGAACGACATTCCGTCTATTATCAGAACCTACATTTTAATTAAATAACCGATGAAACGGCGTTTATAAATGCAATGTAGGTAAAGTATGGCCAGTTTAAACGGTATATAAGGTGTGCCACTTTCAGCTTATTAAAGTAGTGCACGTCTAAACCATTGTGCAGTGGACCTCTACGAACACTGTTACAATCATGACTCCAAGGTCAAAACTGACCCTTCCTGTGATGCGATTATTTATCTAGCCAATGATACCAAGGTATGAGATATATTTGTTTCATATAAATCAGATCATTTGTTCTCAAAAAGTAAATTTCATTTATCTATACAAATAATCGACTGAATTGTGTCCTTGATTTTTTGATCCTACATTGATTATTAAGAGTATTTTATTGCTTGAATGGATAACTCATAAACGATCAATCGGTAAAATTTACCGCCAAAACCCGTTAAGAATGCTAAATGAAAGGTCTGATATATTGTACAAATAGACATTTTGTTTTACTCTATATTGAACACTTGTAGATTCATATTACATGTTCTAAATAAAGTCAACTTAAGATAAATTGCTGTTTTTTGAACAGCTTATACATAATTGTAGTATTACTTATTTTAAGAGTTTTAGAACTCTATGTAAGTTATGTATAAAATGTTTTAGTATCAAAGTGTTTTAAAGATATCTGAAAGCGTCTTGCTAATCAAACTACATTTGATATGTAGTCCCATTATTTTTGAATAATGCATTTGCACAGTATTCCTTTTCAGTGTCTTTTGTCATCTCTTTTCAGGGCAGATTTTAATATAAAGATATACAAGAAAGGTTTTTATCTGTACACATGTTAAAAATAGAATATGGATAATGATCTGATTTTGAAATGTAAAACGGCTTTTTTCTCATTCTCTTATTACTCAAATATGAGTAGCACTGTACATGTACTAATGCAAAATTACAGTGATACTTTGTATAAATTTTGTATACGCACTGTGATATTATCTATGAATTGTACAATGACGAGACTGAAAATATAAATAAACCTACATTGATTATCAGGAGTATTTTATTGCTTGACTGAATTATCACACGTCTGTCCTTGATTTTGACACCTTATTAGATCACAGACGGCCGGGTATTATCAGTACACGAAGGTAGTTTCTGAAACCAATCTATGTCAATATATAGAAGAGTAAACAAGCGGTATATTGTGTCTGTGTTTATCTCATTTAACTTTCTTACCAATTTGTGCTTAGCGTTTATTATAATATTATACCTTGCCAAACGATGACGCGTCGAAGCAGACTACACACGATTTAAGTTTTTAGCCTTTTGGAACAGAATTCTGCAAAACACCTCTATTTGAAAATAAAGAGTTCCCCAAGATCCAATATTTAATATCTGTAAGTGTAAATGGGTTGTTATTGGTTAAATAAAAGCTAAACTGCCTTTTCTCAGAGCTCTAATATTAATATTCTTCTGTTTCCTCGTCAGTTTTGTTTTCATTAATCAGAATAACCTAGTACATACTTTGATATCCATGAGAATGTCGGAGGTTGGGGGGATATTAGATTGTGCCCGCCTATTAAAAAGAAACTTTCTCTCTTTAAAAGAAGTGCATTATAACTTTATCGGTTCAAATGTTAGTACTATTGTATGATTTAACAGAGAGCTCTTTCAGTTATAGAGATAACACTAAATGCGTAACAATATCTATCAAATTCATAGAAGAGGAATGGAACACTCCCACTAAGAAATAAGTCTTAATTTGGAGATACCAATGTATCACTCTTAGCCGGCCTTATCTCCATATTATATCCATACTGCTATATTTAAAACAAAGAAAAATGTATCTCAAGAAAAAGAGCTATTAGTTACAGTACACAGATAAGTCGCTATAACAGCCATTGTAAGTAATAACAAATGGTAAGTCCAGATGCTATTCAATTTTTAAAAAAAATTTTTGTCTGTTTTATTTCCAAAAATATTCGTTCTCGTCATTTACTGGCTTTACATACATGTATCAATATGACTTGATGTTGAATGATTTTGAGAGGTACCACCAAACTTACTGCTAAGCCACCGTCTACGTTGACTCCGGTAAGAAACAATTATCCGTAACGTAAAATAATAGCAATTACCTATAGAATTGACAAGGATGAATTTGATGTCACATATTCAATGGATGTATATAGCTCGTCACAAATGCTCACGTATGGGTGTAGTTTTCGAAATGCATTCTTTAAAGAAAAGCGCACAACAGGCAAATGTTGAAAAATTTTAGCTCATTACAATGAAACATTGAACACGATCGAAAGATATATCCATCATATGTTCGCGGTAAGTATTTTGCACGAGCAGCACGTGCCTTTAGAATTATATTCTAACACATGAGGTCCCACAGGAACGAGTTCACACAGTGCAAATTGTACATCGCTACAGAAACTTCATAGACAGACAAATGATTATCAAAGATATAACTATTCCAGAGAAATTTGGAAATATTCTATAACAAAATGTGCAAGAGATATGGAATGAACTCGAAACATTTAATGTGACACTTGAAGTTTCAGAAATCTAGAATGATCAAATAACACGGTATTATTTAAACTCATAACTGCTATTCAATTATATTACCGACTTGCCCAGATATCAAAAACATTTTGAAACATAGTTTAGTACGCATGCGTCAATTTCCTGAAACCTTCTATATCCAGTGGTTCAATATTGATATTATATTACATATAGCCAACTATGTTCATGCACCGCATCAACATAGTAACTATGTTCATGCATCTGCATGAACATAGTTTGCTTACTATACATTAGCTGTATAGGCAACTATGTTGATGCGGTGCATCAACATAGTACTTTTAATAATATTGCTTTATTCCAGCATTTTCTCTAGGTTGATTTTATGTCACCCAACTTTGTCAAGGCTCTTATTGGTTGGAGGGTGTGTACAAACATTTTATAGAGCATTTTTATTTACCTGGGTGTCGATGAATTCGGAAGTGCGAATGTCTGACAGACTGACGACCCGCAGCGCACCCAAGGCACTGTGTCACGAATATAATGCAACGGGCACTTGGGATTGCGGAGCCTTGCCTGGCAAGCACTCACATTCTCAAATTGTCTTCGCCTGAATAGACGAGGCGTTTCCCTTCATGCTATCATTCAGGCACTTCTAGCATGAAGAGTCGGACTAACGTCTACCTACATACCTCGCCCGCTCGACACCAGGGATCTACCAAAAAGTGTTTTGAAACTGTTATTGAAATAGCTTCGATCTTTTATTGGTAATAAGTGTTTAACGTACGTGGGTAGGGGTGTGGAAAACATGTCGGTCTTTGTAAAAACAACATAAACACATTCTGATATAAATAATTCTGTTTGTATTTCGGGTACATGTAACTTAATGTTGTTTATATGCATAGAACATATACATGTATTACTGCATTACAAAGTAGCTATCAGTCAACACTACAACCATTTAACAAAACCAATAATTTTGCAGAAATAAAATGTTAAAGTCAATAATGAGTAACAAGCAAATTCGTTTAATTGATAATCGAAAAACACCTTATCTATGGCCCAGTGATTGAAATGAGGGTAGTGGTCATTTTATGCCAATCAATTGAGGACCCCATGGCAAACGATTTTACAATGCTTGCATAGTTGATGTTTGACCTTGATCTTTACATAATTATTTGAACAACTGATACAAAATGTTATACGCAAAATATCTAAGCTATAGACCTCAGTCTTTTAAACTCAAGAGCCTCGTTTTTGGGATATATCTCAATCCTCATCTGAAATTTTCTTATCAACTACTTATTAACGTTTTTTTCTCTAAAATTTGACCTAGATTATCCAGTTTCAAAATTGAGAAACAGTTAGTAAGGAGTGTTTAAAAACTTTAACTGATGCTACAAGTGACAACTGAGATATGTCCATGACAGTACCTTGCACACCGGACTATAAATAGGAATTTCTAAGTAAAACTACAATGGTTTTCAAAATCCTTTTCGATTTTGCAGACAGATTGATGTAGGCTTACTATATATATTTGCAACAATCTACATTGAAGTCATCCACTGCACTGGAAACCTTTATCTATTCTTACTGACAATGACCTTGACATTGGCCCGAATTACACCAAATCATATTCCGATGTGCAAGTGTTGCGATGATAGGTCAATCAGAACTAGATATTAGAACATTATGTTTCTTCTATTTTTAACAACACTGAGGATGACATTGGAACAACTGAACCAAAAATAATCCAAAAAGGTACCTACATATCAAGTTTTCCCTATTCTCATTCCTAACAAAAGTTATTACTTATATTTCATGCAGTATACATAAATACAAAATTACAACAAACAAAGCAATTACTTCGCATATTTAGCTCGAACACAGACATTGCTTGAAACATATTATGATCAATACTTATCCATGCACCGGATATTGAGAAGGAAAGATTTCCAAGTTTTGATCACTTAGACCTTGACATTTGACCCACTAACCTCAAAACGATAGGGATCATCTACAGGTTCCATGTTACAGGGAACCTTCTGAGCAAGTTTCATGAAAGTTGTATGAAAACTGTGACCCAAAGAGCATTATCAAGGAAGATCTAACAAAAGTCACTGTGACCTTGACCTTTGACCCCAAAAACAATTGGGATCATCTACATGTTGCAGCGAATCTTCTGAGCACTTTTGAAGAATTTGATGAAAGTTGATTGAAAACCTGTAGAGCTTTATCCAAGAAAATCTAACAGAGGTAACTGTGACCTTGACCTTTGACCTCTGACCACAAAAAGAATAGAGATCATTCACTTGTTACAGGAAACCTTCTGAGCAAGTTTGATGAAAGTTGAAAGAAAACTGTGACCAGTAGATACATTATCAAGGAAACGCTATCATAAGTAGCTGTGACTTTGGCCTTTGACCCATTGACCACAAAAAGAATCATCTGAGCAAGTTTGATGAAAATCGAAAGAAAACTTTTACTAAAAGATTGTTATCAAGGAAACCCAATGACCTTACAACAATAGGGGTCTTCTAAAAGTTGCTGGGATTTAAGTTTTATCAAAATCAAATGAAAATTGCTGGACTTCATCCAGTAGAGCTAAAGACCAAGATCTTTGAAATCACTATTTCAGCAATTTTCAATATCCTAGGTGGAATACTTTTCAGTCTCACAGGAGATTTTGCAGACAGACTGTTTCAGACTAAATATTTATATTTACAGCAATCTACACTAAAGTTATCCACTGGAAAAGCTTTTTATATTTTTTAACAATGACCTTGACATTGACCTGATTGACTCTAAACTATTTTCCAATGCGCTACCAATCCCTCAAGTTTTGTGATGATAGTTATAAACTCAAGATATTAACAGTAAATTGTTTTTCCATTTTTTTTGCAACTGTGTACATGACCTTTGGGTGACTGAACCAAAAATAATCCCAAACTATATGGTTGTTTTTGTCACAAAAATATATGTCTCCCCATGGCAGTTTGTCAATGGTTGTAATACTTAAACACAATATTAAAATAAAGCAAAAATCTATCTTAAGTAACAGTGACCTTCTTTTATCTTTTTTGCTGAAAACAATTTCAGAACTTGTTTAAAAATCTATTTATATTAACAGTGACCTTGACTTCGTAAAAAATTTTTTTTTGCTGAAAACAATTTAAAAACTAAACAAACGTGAAAATTAAAAATATTATTAGTAACAGTGACCTTGACCCTAGTGACCTACAATGAAATCCATAGCTTTCTCTGTATGCAAGCTACCTACACACCATGTTTCTTTGCCATTGGTCACTCCTAACTCGAGTTATTGAGCAGAAACCATTTTTCTAGTTATAGTAACAGTGACCCTGACCTTTAGCCTAGGTGGTTGTAACATATGCTCTGCACATCATCTCAATATAGTGAAGATTTGTGGTGAGTTGTTCTAAAATCCTTAAAGACGATCACTACAGTTTAATTCTTGGCTATATATCAAATACTTTCATATTTTAATGTTGTTTAATTTAATTACTTTTTAAATAAACAAGAGGGCCAAGATAGCCCTATATCGCTCACCTTGGTACAAGTCCACTTGCCTGGTGGAAGATCACTAGACAATGTCATATACCAAATAGGGT
This sequence comes from Saxidomus purpurata, assembly GCA_022818135.1. Lineage (NCBI taxonomy): Eukaryota > Metazoa > Mollusca > Bivalvia > Venerida > Veneridae > Saxidomus > Saxidomus purpurata. Next base: position 6,215,262 of record JAFMSR010000018.1, on the reverse strand, counting down.
TTTCCTATATACTTCTTTGTAAAACAAATGATTCCCCCCCCCGAAAGGCCAATTTTGACCCCCAGGGGCATAATTTGAACAAACTTTGAGTAGGTCTACTAGGCAATGCTATATGCCAAATATCTAAGCTCTAGGCCTTGTGGTTTCAGAGAAGAAGATTTTTTTAAAGTTTTTCTTATTTATAAGCCTATGCAAAGTTAGGTGACAACCCATGCGGAGTCAATTTTGACCTGGGGGGGGTCAACCCATGAACAATCTTAGTAGAAGTCCACTAAACAATGCTACATGCCAAATATCTAAGCTCTAGGCCTTGTGGTTTCAGAGAAGATTTTTAAAGTTTTTCCTGTATAAGCCTATGCAAAACTAAGTGACCACCCGCGCGGGGACAATTTTGACCCGGGGGTCATAATTTGAACTATCTTGGTAGAGGTCCAAGAGACAATGCTACATGCCAAATATCTAAGCTCTATGCCTTGTGGTTACAGAGAAGAAGATTTTTAAGTTTTTCCTATTTGTTACCATAGCAACCAGTTCTGCATGGAATGGAATTCTTTGAACAATTTTGGTAGAGCTTCAGGCAAGGAACATCCCTGCATAGTTTCATCAACATTGGCCTAGTGGTTTCAGAGGAGATGTCATTAGAATCAAAATGTTGACGGACGACGGACAATCATCCATCAGAAAAGCTCACCCTGGCGAAGCCAGGTTAGCCAAAAACATACAGAAGGATTATTTTGAGCAATTATATCACTATAACATATTTAATACATATACTATAGCAAAAAATCTCAAGAAAATTTACCTGCATTTAAAGTGTACATGTGTATAGAATTTATCTAACATATGATGCTTTAATTACTGGACCTGCACAACTTAAGACCTTGCACTTATCAGTTCTGTAAAGTTACTAAATATAATTAAATTCTGACCAGGGGTTTGGAGATTAAGACTGCACGATTTTATCATGTCAGACCCCTGGGACCTTGACCTGACGACCGGAAACATCAACCATGCACAACTAGGCATGGTACTTATCACTTCTGTCAAATATCATTGAATTGGGACCAGATGTTTAGGAGATAAAGAGCGCACATGAATTCATTATCTAGTGCCCCTGTGATCTTGATCTTTGACCTAGTGACCTAAAACATGGAACATGCACAACTAGGCATTGTACTTATCGCTCCTGTAAAGTATCATTAAATTCTGATCAGGATTTTGGAGATTAAGAGCTAACAAGATATTACTATTTCGAGCCCATATGACCTTGACCTTTGACCTGGTGACCCAAAACATGGACCATGCACAACTAGGCAAGGTACTCATCACTTCTATTAAGTATCATCAAATTCTAACCAGAGGCTTTGGAGAGTTAGCGTCCACAAGATTGCATCTTCAGAAAGACGGACAGACAAGCTGAATCCAGTTTACCCCCCGCTCCCACCCCTTGCCCCTAACACTTGTGTGCGGGGGTGGGGGGGGGGGAGGGGGGAATACAGTAAGAAATGATACCTTAAGTGAGATTGTAAGAGTTCTATTAACTTGTGACTTTTACAACTAAAGCAATTAAATGTTTACTGGTCAGGATTAACATCATCAAAATAACAGTGTTAAAATAAAAGATAATTGTGCATGCTTATTGTTACGTATTTTCACATTTAGTTGATTGAATCCACTAGTGACAAAAGGTGACAGTTAACTTCTTTGTCCATCATTAACGTTTGAGTGGCAATATCAGGAACTCTTTTTAAAGTTGTAAGCACCAATCTTTTTTGTGACGACAGCAGCTTGTACTGGAGAGGACTTTCATTGATGTGATCAAAGTATTGACCATCTACAACTGTTGCCTGCAAAAAACATATTGTCCCAGTCATGTTTTGTTTCTTTCCTCAGCATTCTGGTTGATTTGGTCACCTATAGATAAATGGATAAAAACTAAATTTTAGAAGTGGGGAAAAGTAACATAAGGTTAATAATTATAGCCCTATAAACCTCTTACAATAATCAATTACTCTCAGAATTTTACATTAATACAATTAATTGGGGGACCAACCCGTAAAAATCATCTGTGACCAGTCAACAATCCTAAATGTCAGACACCCCTGATGACTTTAATGAAGTTTCAAATCAATCTCACAAGTAGTTACTGAAATATGTGTATTATATAATACCTTGCAGTAAAACTTTAACCAAAATATCTAAGTGATCAAATGCCACAACCTGACTGTCTGACACACACTTTAATGTCAAAAAGTTTCAAATCAACCCCATAAGTAGTTAGGCCTAAATAGAATTATGTCTGTTTCCTTTAACATGCTGACAAAAGATGTTTCGGTAGGTAGGGAATGTCTTTATTTTAATGTGAACTTGTAATTTCATGGATATCGATAACAGTATTCAGCCATTACTAGGTCTTTCATGTTATAGTTATGGAAGAAATCAATAAAAAATGTCTTTTGACCACAGACAACACCAAATACCATGAAAATAGAAATTTTCTTCTTGCTTTTTTTTCAGGATTATAAAAAAAATTGGGTCATGGGTAAAGAAAGAGGGTCGATAGGGTAACAGAAAACAGACTATTTTTTAGGCCTTATAGAGATATGTCCATGATAGTACCTTGCATGCAAAACTTTAACCAAAGCTTCAATGCCAACGCAAAAGCTACTGCAATAGCACTCCTTATTCTTCAAAGAATTGAGCTAAAATAACAGAAGGAACATAAGTACAGCATTATGGCACGAGAAACAAATGCATTTGATAATTCAGAAGCTAATTTATTTTCTGGTTTTTCCTCACCAATTGAACAGCATTAAAGGTCAATTGCAAAAAATGTATTTTACCTTCATCGAGTAGAAATCATAATTTCTATCATCTGTGAACACTGTTACCACATTGCCTGACAATACCCTGAAAACGACAAATGTTATATCAGATAAAAGTTGCACATGAAGTTTAAAATTATTTTTGGCCTTCAGTTAAAACCAATTTTAACACAATGGGTGTGGTCAATTTTAGTGATGTACTGATGATTGATTATAATACTAGTAGAATAATTGATCGAAAAGCTTCTGAAATCGATTAAATCGGTTTTAGTTTGAATAAGCGATGATCGTTTCTTCTTTTTTGCTTTGAATAATTACAGGCAATTTTGCTTAAATTTGTTTACAATGTGTTTGGTGAATTGTCCACAATAATGATAAAATGAATTAGGGCAACACAAGAAATGAAGTGCACTTACTGATTATTAATTTTTTACTAAAATTTGAATGGTTTTAGAAGTATAAGTACTGCAATTTAATGCTTTCAATGCACTTTGCAATGCTTTTGGAGCTTAAAATATATACACCACATGCTTTCTTGTTTTTGAATACTTCAAAGTAGCACACCTGGTTAGTGTCAGGATTCCAACCTGGATCTTTCTCTGTGAGAGGGAACATTCTTTTAAACTATAGACTCCAGCCAACTGGTCAAATCTACCAAAATGGGGCCTAAGGTCTCAAATTTAAGTCATTAGAATTTCTTGTAAAACCAGCAATTACGTACATCAAGAGTTCATCTTCCCATCAGGTTTTACAAGGACCTTTGGACCTCCTACCTTTAATCAAAGATTAATTTAACTATAGTCAAATAAATTATTTAAAATTTGGTAGCTTTGAAAGAAGCGCATGGTTTTGTAATATATAGTCCAATATGTTAATTTCACCACAGTTGCATATGAAAGACTGTGACAGTATAAATCAATTTGTTGTCTGATTAAAATCACTACATAGTACATCTGACAAATGACTGATACCGATGTTAGTGTGTAACTGTATGTTATTAGGTAAAGGAATATCCCTTCTATTTTTATCCAATTGTGAATAAAAAAACCCTGTCCAATTCAATTTGATTATGTTTGGAGTCTGATTTTACAACACTTACCAATTTAGATCCCAGAGGCATTATTTGAACGAACTTGGTAGAAGTCTACAAGACAATGCCACACACCGAATATCAAAGCTCTAAGCATTGCAGTTTCAGATAATAAGGTTTTTAATGTGTTCCCTATATAAGTCTATCTAATAGCTAGTGACCCCAAGGAAGGGCATAATTTGAACACACTTAATGGTGTTCAGAATACAATGCTACACATCACATATCTAAGTTCTAAACCTTCCACTTTCAAACAAGATTTTTAAAATTTTCAGTATAAAAGCCAATCGCGCTACAGTATTTGAAACATTAATGAATAAAAGTTACACTTGAGCACAATATTCTTAACTGTAAAATACAAATGCGTCCTGTTTTTGATGTACAAATCCGTAATGTGATTTTTGTTATTTTTTTACTGTAGGTGTTATCATTTTTGGGTATAATATATTTTAAGCCAAACAAAGGAATATCACTGTGTTGTAGTTTCCTTGCCAAAAAAAATGTAAAAGCTAGCGTCAGTCAACATTTTCATTTTTATGTTCTATTTAATTTAATTTCTTTTTTGCTCTAAAACGACTAGAAACCTTCCTGAAAAGTGCCTGTTAGGCAGAAGTTTAGCCGGTCAAGTAAATTTTTGCTGCTGTTTGATCAAATGTCATGCACTTTATGACCTTGTTGTTTGGATCGAGGCAAAAATTTCTTTGGTCAGGCAAAGTTTTGTGTTGGTATGACCAAATGTCAGGCACTGTTTAGAAAATTTTCGAGAAGACTGAGAAATTGGTCTTTTTAATTATGAAAACCTTGACCTTAGAGGTCAGGAGGTAGTTGGCCCCAAATTTATAGGTGGACTCCTTTTATTTGTTGTCAGTTATATGTGCACTTTCAGGTCATAAAAAGTTAACAACATGTGAGGTTCCTTAAAAGACTCACCAATTTATATGGGGAGTTGGAAATTTACTGCAAATAGAATCCCTCCTTGTCTGCTACATTCATATTTCAAACAATTCACTTGTAATTCACTGAAATAAAAAAGTAAAATAGTACATCAAATAATAGAACATTTTTAATAATTGTAACATGCACAAAAATGACATTACAGACATCACTTTTACTAGAATTTAAGTTAACATAGTTATCACAAACAAGAAACATCAGTTGTTTGAATGCGTGAAATTAAATCACCTGTGCTTTTAGCCTTGTGGTGATAATTACCAGTGATTACTATGCATCTGAACTCTTGGCTGTAATTTAATCAACAATAAAATACAGTCAGAGACATATTTATCATTTCTTGAATATGATTAACTTTAATAAAACCTCATGATATAAACAATTAAAACACAGGTACTTTCTGACATTTCAAGAAACTAAAGTTACACATGAAGACATCTGTTATATTCCCATCAATTTAATAATAGACAACTGAGGTTGGTTATGATACTATATTTAGTAACATAAGGCCTAAAAAAATTGTTCGTTTAGGCAGGATTCATTATATCAACTGTATATACGATCCCTGGTTTAGGGTAACAACCCCAAACTTACTAGGTAGGGTAGATAGGGATTATTTATGTCAAAAACATTTTTCTTGCAAATAGTGCTATTTCTTAAAAATGTCATAGCTTATTATAATTTTTGTTGTAACAGGGGCTTTCCTCCGTCAAATATTAATAGTTTAAGGTTAGGGTTGCCTTTTCTTTCTACCTAATTTCTCTAAAATGTGTACTGCCGCACAGGTGCAAGACACACTATCTTTTTTTTTTTATATACATTGTATATATATACTGGCAAGCAAGGAAAAGCCGATGGATTTTGCATGTTTTTTTCATTTATTTTAGAAATAGATGAGACAGAATAAAACCGTTGACTATTTTGCAAATCTTGGCCTTGACCTCTGTCGGGGGAGATAATTTGTGTTTACATTGGTCCGTTTTCTACTTAGTTAAAAAGATGCAAATTGTTTTGCTTAATACCCTGCACAGCCTCTGGAAGTCGGAGCTAACATCAGATGACCCTTCCGACATATTTTCTATGTGTTTGCTTGGCAATATAGCCTATGATTTCCCTGCATTGAGCCTCACTCAAACAAAGGGGAAATAATATACAATCAGTACAAATTACTTCCCTTGAAACACATTGGCGGGCAATTTCTGCAAGTCCAACGTGCAATAGCTTATTTTGTATATGTATGCAATAGCTTACCTAGCCTAATTAATTTGGCGTTTCACTGTGACCCCTTCACAGATCTGATATTTTATAACTGTCACACCATTTTGTAGAAGGCGGACAGCTATTAAATCTCAACCTGTAAAATCGGTTTGCCTTCGACGTGCAAATAGTAAGACTATAGCTTACTCAGTGAAGTTAACACATAAATGGAAATAACCACAATAGCGTAAACATGTAGTCTGTACGGAAAAGAACGGCTATTGGTTGTTAGTTGGTTCCATCCACTTTTCAATATCACGTTTAATTTATAACGGAAACACACCGAAAAACGGCTTACCTGCTGCATTGTTCAGTCAAGTGTGTCTGTACAATTTTAAGTGTCCCTTCCATGGAAGGAACAATCAATACCTTTTTATTGCGTGTTGAAATGTATTTTAACGTGATTTTCTAATTTTTAAGAAAAATTGAAGTAATATTTTCGCGCGGAAATCAGAAGTTGACAGCCGTACATGACCCCCACGTGACTTTATTGACAACATATGTCAAGGTTGCGAGTATGCTGAAATGAAAAACCGATATCTTAGTAAATATTTAACACTTGGACTTCCTTCATACAGACAAGTTATAGAGGCATGTAACGGGAAAACTAAAAAGCCTTCGACAATTCCTTGCCATCGGCTTTTCCTTGCTTGCCAGTAATAGTCTTCTAAAAGTGTGTCTTGCACCTGTGTACTGCAGTAGACTAGAAAGTAGACTAGAAAGTTTTGAAATTTTATATTTTAATAGATCTATATTTTGATGTTGTGGAATCACTTTGACTCCATACTGTTTACACTGTATTGTCCATGCTAAATGTGAAAACCAATCCACGCTGTTCTAGATAGCCTTTTACCTGATGTGTGATCTTCTCAACTTGCCTCTTTGGGTCAAAATATCACCTAATAGACGTTTACAAATGCCGCAAGAAATTTCAAAGGGAGATAACTAAAGACAGTTCGTACATTAGACAGTTCGTGCTCCCACTAACATAACTCCGCGGATGAGACCTAAAACCGAGGACTCAGGTCCGATGTATCGGTGCTGTACACTGGACTTGTTTAAGAACTAACGTGACAGTGTCTCTTGAACAGGACGCGTTCTGTATCTTGCACTATGCCCAGAATGCCAGAAACTGATATAAGTCGTTGGTCAATCATATGGATTATCCGGTACTACCGATAAAACTCTAAAATACATACATACGCGTCATTAAACACATAAAGGAGATGACAGACACGGTCAGTCGTAGGGCTGGATACTGAAATCATTCCGGTATATTGCAATATATTGCCCAACACTAGTCAGTCGTCATGCACAAAACTAGATCTACTGAAGATGTAGACTATAATGCCGCTATTTTTCACTTTCTTTGCTTACGCAGAAAATGTTGATAGGGACAGTGGCCGACCCGACACATCAAACATGGTAGCAACTTCTACGCTAATGGCGTCTAGTCAATAGATCTAACATGATTGTAAACTAACCTAAAGCACTAACGAGAAACATTTTGATCTCTTCAAAACAGTAGAGATCTACTGCCCTACAGTACTGATGGTGTATAGTGTAGCCTGAGACACTGCCAAACTGCACCATCGGCCAAGCATAAAAATGTGCCTCACCTTTTATCTTGTCCAAAATGTCCAAGGACAAAACAATTTACACTGTACCGCTTGGAGTCTTCTTTGTCGTTTTCTTTTTCCGTTGAAGAGATGTCCATCGATATTTATCTAGAATCTACCAAGCTAAAATTATGTGTTTACAGCAAGTGCAGCTGACGATGACGTCATAGTGCACTGACGTCATAAAATAGAACGTGCTGCCTTTCCTTTGAAATCATTCATAGGCACTTGGTTTCAAATCAATCGATTGTTTATTTCTTTCTAGTCTATTCCCGCACATTCTCGCGTAGACATACATACTAAATATCACGGACATATATCTACACGTAGATCTATATAGGTCCGTGTAAAAATGTTGATGGTGTTTAAGTACAAAGTTGCAATGTAGATCTATCTAACTATGTCCATGCGGTGCATGAACATAGTTAGCTATGTTGATGCAAGTGCATGAACATAGTGACGCATGCGCAGTGGACTATGTTCCAAAATGTTTTTTGTTATCTGGACAAGTCGGTAATATAATTGAATAGCAGTTATGAGTTTAAATAATACCGTGTTAAATGTACTGTAACCTGTGATCTATCTTATTTGTTCGAATAAAGTTGAATGACGTTTCCCTTGTCGCAAAATATTTGCACAAATATTAAATATTAATAAGCAAAACAGCCAAAAACATAGCTGGGCTCTAAATGCTACATGTACCTCCATAACATTGGCGTCAGTTCTCAATTTCGTCAGATGCTTAGACGGATGGAAACCATCAATAATTCCAAAATTTATTTTTTAATGTAACAGGCTTCATCCCTCTGAAATCGGCCTGGATGCATGCACTATAATCATAACTCACATCTTCAATCAGTGTCCGTTGATGTGCAAGTCACACTGGTGTAAAAGTGATAAAACTGCAATTAAATGTACTTTTTGTCCGCAGTCAAAGTTATTAGATATTTTTGCCTTAAGTGAACTCTGGTTGCGAATAGCGGATACCAGACAACTGTAAGGATTATATCCGGGGTTTTCTAAAAATGTATATGCATATAAATTAAACGTGTAAAGTATATGGAAGTGTTGAAATTCAAGGCCAAACATTTTATTACCGGGATACAGATACAAAGAAATGTAGAAAAACAAAACAGGGAAATAATTGTATTTCTTTTTCACAATCTAGTGACATTTCATGAGACGGAATCACCATTTACACCTAAGTGGCGGAGGAGCTTTGTTTCTTTTTCGTAATGAACTTAGTGTACTCCAGTTGATTCTCCCTTGATGATCTTAGATAAAGGCCGCTTCTTCGCTCTCGCCATCGGTTCATCACATCTGGCGCATTTGATGTATCTGCAACTGGAGATGCAATGAGACGCTGACTCGTTCTCTGAATACGAAATCTCATACAGAGCTGCCCCCGACAGTCTCTTGGTGAAAGAGTTGTTGGTGTAGTTGTCGCCAAGCATTTCTCCATGCGCTGCGTGTTTTGACTTCATGCCTGAAATGAAAATACAATACAGTGATAAATAAAATCACACTAACTAGTTCTCATATTACTATTTGTTTGCAAGTTTTGAAAATGAAGAAAATATTAGATTAATCTGTTCTTGTTTGTACTTTATTCAAGCATATGAGTGAATTTATTAACCGACAAAGCAAATATAGTTCAATACATTTCGATATACCGTACCTAATTTTTGTATCCTGTATTGTGTCAAGTTTGATTACCATTATCTTGCCTAACTTACTAGACATCCTGTCTCTCAGCTGCTTGAATGAGGAAGTCCTGTAAAGATCCTGAGCACTAGGCGGAAGTCTCTCAATGTTTTATTCTAACGTAACGTCGTTTCTTGCATATCGGATCGGTATTTCCGGTGATTTTGCCCAAACCAGAAAAACTGGTCTGGCACCCCTCCTATGCCAGACGACTCTCGTGAATCACTTATGACGTAACGTTATAAACATTGTGACGTCAATTTCCCAAACACAACGTCGGAAAATCGTTTGTTTTTCATGGTAATTCATCATTTTGGTTAGTTTGCATTTAGAAATCCACTTAAAGTGCAAGACGGCATGCAAGAAAAAGTTTCCATCATGAGACACTTGGCTCAGATGGAAATATCCGTCACCTCGGGTAACTGTTTTACGGGAACTCGGCAGAGCCTCGTTCCCGCCAAAACAGTTACCCTCAGTGACGGATATTTCGATCTGAACCTCGTGCTCATGACAGAAATTATTATTCTGATTGGTTACGTCATTTAAATTTGCGACTATTAAATATAGGAATAACTGTTTTGTAATTTTGATATTTGCGACTGTATATACGGTTTTTAATGGTTGCAAATATTTTTAACGGCGCAAACACCAAACGACGTTTTAATTACCGAATTGAAACATGATATGCGTTAAAAATGCTACCGCCGTCGCCGTTAATAATATTTGCAACCATTCAAAACCGTATAAACCGTATAAACAGTCGCAAATATCAAAATTACAAAACAGTGTTGTTCCTATATTAACTTCGTCGAGTACGTCGGGCCACTTTGTTGGGTGGGCTTGATACCCAGCTAGCAAAATATATGGGTCCTTTTTGGGCCATGTAGATTTCTATATGGGCCCTACTTGGGTAATCAATGTGGGGCCCACATGGAAAGTGCAACTACATGTAGGATTGGCATGGGTCCCATACGGGATAAGATATGGGTATTTCTTAATGTTAATGATTTTTCTTTTTGGGCTTTATAAGTGATCAATTGCAGAAACCATTCAGTTGTGAATTTTTATTATTTATATAGTGAATGTATCTATAAACTGCTTACCTCAACCGGGCCGCAATCCCCTGGATGTCGATAGATTTCTATTCGCTCTTGACGATACGTCTATGTTCCTTGTAGGTTGGTTGTTTCGGATATGTCTTCAGTATTGGTTTCCGACGGGGCGCGTAACATACACATATAGGGCTGGTTCCACTTTCCAGGTTATACACCTATAAATTGGTCGTGTTAGGTTACACAACCCCAAAACCACCACATTTATATGAAACTATAAATCTACTGTTGAGTTCTTTACCAACACTGGGAGATAGAGCAGGTACAACCACCTCCGAATACAAGTGAGTATGATGTCCCTGCAATAGCCCCTTCTCAAATTATATGCATAGATAACATTCAAGAGCCAAAACGAGACTGGGCTGACACAGAGATAAACACTGACCACAGAAATATGGCTGCCAATAAAAAAGAATGCAGCTCTCTGAAAATGATCCATAAAAAGGGTACACATTATCATTGTTGTGTGCCAATGTGCAATTCAGGTGGAAGATATGATCCAGATTTAAGTTTTCATAAATTTCCAAAAGATGACCTGCTCAAAAGACAGTGAATCATTATTATGATGTTAAAACTACTTCTAAAATGGCTGTATTGAATAGAAGCTGAAATATTATAAAGACAAGTGGACAAGGTATCAAATAGTTCATGGACACAATAGAAAGATATCAAGAACTGAACAATTTTGCAAACAGCTGAAAATTACAATGACAGTGGACAAAACAATATGCATTAGACATTGTGTTGTCTCCCCTCATGACAGCGGGCATGCATTTTGTGCTCCGGTATTTCATTGGAATTATAGATTCATTTAGATATCTCCTTCAAAATGGAAATTGGAACCGTACGCAGAAACGCATTGCACAACACACATCATTTTCGCTACATGAATTATTTATACCTTACGATGAATTAGATCTTGATAAGCTTGTGCATCTCTCTTGTATTACCAATACTTAACTATTCTGCTGAGGTTTTGGGACATCATGCAAGCCCAAATGTAGAAGCAATTCATTCAGTTCTGTAAGAATACTATGTGTCAAACAATCAACTAATTAAAATACTCCGTATGGTGAACTGTTGATACATAGGAAACTGTTGATACATAAAAAACTAATACTAATTAGGTACTGGTTAAACAGTTGAAGCTACCAGTACGAAATAATAACTTTCTAAATATTACTTTTCCTATTTTGACTGGGGGAGTCAATTTAAAAAACAAACAACTGAATGCGGGAGTTGCTTTCCTTCCACTGCCGAAATCTCTCTACCAACAACTACAACAACACAAGGGAGATCACTGCGAAGGAAGGAACTATTATTTTATTGGTCCAATTTTTTTATTTCTAAAGCACCAACATCAAATACTAATGCGGCATTATCAATAGTTTTACACATTTAAATGCACAGCAACCGAAAATTGCTTTTATAGAACTGTCACCAAAAATACACTATGTGCAGTAAGTTGAGCATAATGTCACTTTAGTATAAGTTGTAAGAACTTGCTGTTTCGTATTCAAGAAAAGATTACTACTTTTATAAATAAATAACAGAAACAGATGTTTTCAAAATACCGTAGTTTAATAATGCACACTCCCATATTTCAGTACATTGTACAACGGACTTATTTTAGTAAACTACGGGCTTTCGTATATCAATATTTCCGTATATCATGTAAACCGACTTCCGTAGTTTAGTAATACACGGACTTTAAAGCACATCCCCGTGTTTCAGTATATACAGACTTGCAGACAGTACCGTATTCTAGTAAAATTCCGGCTTTCTTATACAAGTATTTCCGTATATTTAAGTATACGGACTTCCGTAGACTTGAACAATCCCGTATTTGTATATCAAGATTCCCATTTTATTATGTATACTGAATACCTTATATAAGTAATAAACGGGCTTGCAGCTTACGCAACCACATACACCTTAGTATTCTAAGTTTTATATTGATAATAGACGGAGTCCCGTACACATCCGTATTGAATCACCAAACAGTACTCACAAACTAGTTACTCCATATTTAGCATTTGTATCCAGATTTATCCAGGATATACAGGTTAGATAATACCTTTTCTCCACTGAGAGGAACTCCTCCAACACAATCTGTTCTTAGTTACGTCTCATCTGCACAATTATGCTACATATGGTTTGTTCGTAGAAGTCCAATATGTGAAGATAAATGCAACATATTACTGTAATGCAGAGAAAGTATAACTATGTCGCATATCATAACTTGCAATGCAATGGTTCAGTTGTACAACATACAACACAACAGAGGCAGTAATGTGATTCGTACACAGACAAATATCACCAGATACATGTAAAAAAACAACGTTTGATCAAGTCAAAGCCTGTAAATTATCCATGTTCAAGAAAGAAAAAGATGTGAATACGTTCTAGTGTTCACATGTATGTGAGGACTTATAGCTTTTATGCCAACAATCTGTTTCGATATATCCGTCATAGTTTGAAACAAAACGGTCAAGACAACCCCGAGAATGGTACCATTGGTAATTTTACAAGACCATCAACAGGGTCGCAGAAAACAAGGTAAAAGTACCAAGATTGTTAATTTTGTCTACACACCACATATCTCATCTCTAGTCAATGCTCTTTCTGACAATAAGACCTTTCAAAATTTAAGTTATATATCTCTGTAAAACATATTGTTTTACCCCCTGGGTCTTTGAAGAAGAGGTTCACTATACAATGCCACACTCGCAACGCAGGCTCCTGGCCATGCGGTTTAAGAGTGTTTGTATTTGTTGCCATAGCAATAAAGCTCTATATTGAATGGAATTATCTTAACAATATGCTTGAGCTTTCTACAAAAAATACCACTGATAAGTTATATTAACATAGGCCATGTTGTTTGAGAGGGGATGTCGCCTGGAGGAAATGTGTTATTTTATGTCAAGTGAGCTACAATGGTCAATGCATTTCACGCTGTGTTAAGCATATCCAGAAATTCGTGACACTAGCTAAATACACATATAGATTTACATAAAACAAGCTGAAAAAAAAGTTTGTTGTGGTCAAAGCCCACTACAGTGTACAGAGCTTTTCTTGAAACATTAACCTCATTCCAAATGCATAACCAAATACGGACTGTCACACTAATACGTCAGTTTTGACTTTAGCGACTTAAGGAAATTCGTGACCATACCTTAATTACATATAGAAATATACATAAACTAAGCTAAAAATATAACGTTTGCTGTGGTCAAATCCAACTTATTTAAAACAACTTTTCCTGAGGCATTAACCAAGTCCCAGATGCATAACCAAAACACAGACAGTAACACGACCCAAGGTTTATTACTTTTAAGATACTAGTACCCGGTATTTTCGACAAAAATGTCCAGGATGTACACGCGTTAATCGTAGTGCCTTACACCTTTAGAAATAACATTCATAAGAATCATTTAAACACTGAAAACCAAGATCACATAGACCTAAAAGTTTAAATACTCTGTAAACCTTATTGGAATACATGTATCATCAAACATGTTAGGAAGCAAAGATGAACAATTTTGTTGTGCATATTGTAATTTGGGTCATAACTCACTCGGGCTTGAAGATAGAACTTATTTTATGTTCTTTATTCCAAAAAACCCTTGTTGGATTTTCATTTAATTTTTTCTTAAACATCAACAGCAAGTGAAGTTGTGCATTTTATATTTACGGGTTACTTTGGGAATGTCTTTCCCTTAGAGTTTAATTTTAGGGATGGCCAAATTGTGGTTTCTTTTAAACAGTTCTCGTTTAAATATTATATTTCTTTCGTAATATATAATATATGGAAAACCGTTGAAAACGAGAAAAATGAATATTGGAGCAAACGCGAAGCAAATAGCCTGGTAATACAATACAGTTGTCACAGGTTAATCACAAATATAAAGGTTTTGTATAATTAAAACGTCAAAATGTGCTGCTATACGATGGCCGTTGTACTTGATCGCTAAAGGTGTTTTTTTTCTCTTTGATTGTTTATAAGTCCCGGCCGACCCTGGGACATCTCCCTGAGTGAACTTGCCAAGACTCCTGACAGGCGCAGATACAAGGGAATCCGGGTACCAAACCTTAAATCGACCCATTGGTTCTTTTCTACGTGCCCGGTGTATAGCACCGATACACGTCAGACTACTTCTGGGTTTCTAACCAGTTAATCTCTAGATGGATGGGAAACACTTAAAAGCGCAAAATTGCATTGCCCGCGGGTGACCGATTGTGGTTGAGTCCTCTACCACTCGACCAGCGCACCACCCTTTAAAGGCATTTACTCATGCAAATATACAACAGTTGTACTAACTTCGAGTTTTACATCAGGAATACGAGACGTAAATTTTATCAGCAGTACTAGTATGCTTTATCTTCAAATATGAAAGGCATGGCAAGCCATTTTATTATCTATTCCGAAAATAAATATCTCTCTTTTTTATTCACAGAGATATCTTTCGTTCAAAGAGTGATATATCTTTCTTTCACGCTGACAGATATCTTTCTTTCATAGATGCAATGTTCCTAAAATCTATTTTACGCAGGTTATTATATACATTTATAGAGTCAATAGGAGAGTCCTTTTTAGCTACTGTAGCTTTTGGACATCAGTAAAAACAAGTAATTCAGAATTGTCAAGTTTGTCACAATATGATGAATGTATTGTTTGACGCCTAGAGTTGTTGGCTGCACAACGTTCCATGATAATAAATACACAACCAATTGTGTCCAACGATAAATGAGATGTACCCGTATTTTGAGTCAAATATTCTCAGCGCGACAAGACTAAAAGTTGTTAACATCTGTTAAAAGCATTTTTCGCAAAAAAATATATAGAGAGCACGTTTTACTGAAATGATTTGAAATCGATGTCTTGCAAATGTTTGAGGTTCTTGTCTTTGATAATATTTTGCTCTACTATTTAAATATTTAATTAACGTACGTACCTTCAAGTATATTTCCACCAAATAAATGATAGTATCAATAACTGAATAAAGAACATACATTTGCGTTTATATATTTGTTTGCCTAGCAACATACCGCGCGTTTAAACTCGACAAATTCATTTAGTTGGAAGTTAATCTATGGAAATTATGCTGTGAAGGGCATGATGTATTGTATCTTGAAAACAATATCTTTTCAATGATAAAGTAGTCGAGTGGTTAAGATTACCGACTTTAATTTACTAAACTACAGTTGCAGAAAGACTTAAATTCGCGTAGGGGCACTCTCTAATAGTAAATCTATGTGAAATAAATCTTTCAGAAAAGCATATGTCTCCCGCAAACCCCTGACGCCTCCCGCCCCCCGCCCCCTTCCACCTAAAGAGATTACAAACTCAAAAGTGGTCATTCTTAGGTTATCACCAATAAATTTACTGTGTCTACCTAGGGGTCTCTCACCGGTCATGACCAATACGCCTACTTCAAAGGCAGGGGTAAATTACATTGTACAAGTAATAGGCCCCTGCGACATGTCACAGTTACTTTATGATCTCATATAAAAAAGCACAAATAAACTTCAAACAGATGCTTCCTATCAAGTTTGATAAAAATCCAACAAGGGGCTTTGGATAAGAAGAGCGAACAAGACGTTCAGTCTTCAGGTCCCCTTTGACATTGACCTTTAGCCATTTGAACAAACATTATGATATGCACAACAAGACTTCATACAGCTGATTCACACCTAGTTAAATGAAAATCCGACAAAAGCTGTTGGGGCTGAAAAGTGAAGAGCGGACAAGATTTTCAAGTTTCAAGCCCTTGATCTTGACCTCTGACGTTATGACCTTAGATCAAATTATGCACAACTAGATTTCATACGGATGTGTGTCGACAAATTTGGTGAAAATCCAACGGGAGGTTTTAAAGATAGAGTACGGACGGACGTTCACACAGGATGAACATTGTGAAGTTCTCCTATTGATCTTTCTTTGATCTTTTTAACTCAACAATACAATTCTTAAAACCCCACAATACAATTTACCCCCTAATGACGGAAGTAACTCAAATAACTTGATGTGTTTTACTAACAGGTTTTTTATAACGCCAAGACACTACATTGTTTTCACGTAGCACAAAACTATTTGTCTGGATAGAGGCAGTGCTATACTAATTTATTTATTCTCGATTGCGAAACAAGTTCTTACAACTTATATTAATCGCTCTCGAGACTCATTCCAGATGGAATCAACCTCGAAGAGAGAGAGGCAAGGGAATTATTTGTGTCTTGCCTAAGGACACTACCGACATGGCGATGGTAGGATCGAACCCGGGGCCCTTCGATCCTGAGGCGAACGCGCTACCATTGCGCCACGGCGGCTCTTATGATTACATTGTATTATTTAAATGTTTAAATGACTCATCGATCGGTGTATGACACTCAAATTTACACTTGTTCGAATATGTTTTTAAGCCAAGGTCACGAACTCCTGGATATGTTTTACACAGCGTGAAAAGTATTGACCTCTTCTTTTTGCCGACTTACCTTGCGTAATGACACAAACGACATCCCCTATCAAACAACAAGGGTGTGTTGTCAGTGGTAGTCCTTGTAGAAAGCGTTACCAAAGTTATGAAATAATTAAAGTTCATCTAGTTATCCGGTTACTATGGCAACAAATAGAAAAAATTCAGAGCTTGCGTGAGTGTGGCATTGTATAGTGAACCTCTCCTTCGAATTATGCCCCTGTGGTCCAAATTTCATAGAAAATATAGTAAAATCTAAAAACTCTTATGTTACTATTACCTTGTTTTCTGCGACACTGTTGTTGGCCTTGTATAATTGCCAATGGAATCCATACTCAGGTGAGCGATGAAAAGTTTTCATGGATCTTTTTGTTTCAAACATTGATGGATATATCGAAACAAAGTGTTGAGGTAAGGGCACAAACTTCGAAAACCTCACACACGTGAGAAATAGAAGGCATGCACATGTATTTTTTTATTTCATGGCATGGAATAAGAGCAGAATTTGACTTGATCAAAAGTTATTTTTACATGTATCTGGTAGTATTTGTTTGTGTAAGAATCACATTACTGTCTCTATATGAAGTTGTACAACTTGCCTCTGCAATTTAGGATCACGATATGCGACATACACTCTTTTGATTTCTTTAAATGTTGTGTTTATTTTCAACTATTGGACTGTAACAATAGCAATTAGCGCATTTAATAGAAGTGTAATGGAGCCCTGACTTATAATATTTAATTTATCATTCTTTTTCTCTACACCGTCACCCCAGTCACAGTGAAGAAGGTAGTCGTTTTTGGTGTCCCCGTTCCTGACATTTTACTTATTTTGAGGTGTCTACGTTTTACGTCTGGCTATATACTTTCTCTTTGATGTTCATAGGACATAAATGAAGTAATTGCCTTGACATTTGGGGGAGAAGACCACATGCACTTTTAGAAGATAAGGATAGGTTCAAATTTTGACATTGCGCCTGTTTGCTATGCGAAGCCTATACATAGTTCCCTATTGTCGAGAAGATGATAGGCATTTCCTTGCATCTTCGATCTAAGTATCTTAGTCACTGAGGGTCTCTCTCATAAGTGACTCTATTAAGTTTCTTGCTGCCTTTAATTCCTTGTATAGCCACAATGTCTGTCATCTGATTCGTATTCCTGGTGTTTATAGTAACCCAAGGCTCGGAAAACGGGCATCCCATTCATTTTATTTCAATGTATATAATATAAAATGTCCCTCGTTGTGTTTTTCCATTTGAACACTAGATACTTGTTATTAGAGTAAATGGATTATATACATGTAGCTGAAGCTATTATCTTAAGAATCTCAAGTTTGTGGCTTATAGTATATTTGAATACCATTTAAAATCCCAATGTACACCGAAGTCTCGTCAAAAGTAAACATTATGGTAAAGACTACCGATTTGCCACGAAAGTACAAAGTATGACGCGACCCATGCCGTTACATCACATGAAACGGCCGTCATGTTAGTAGATTAGGTTTTCTGGTAAAGACCAATCAAACTAAATATGTATGATACTCATCATAATTTTCGTTAGCGCTGTTGTCAGTCAATCACGTCATGGTTGCTCGCAATCATTCAGATACAAAGAAACGTTATATTCGTGCCATTTATAACTTCCCAACCTCTTAAAACCGTTTCAGGGTGTAAAACTGGACGAAAGTTGAATGGGCAACGAGACCAAGTCGATATTTGAAGACCGACATGATTCACATGCAAATTGTGAAAATACGTCTACTTACTTTAAGTAAATACCGGGTATACAGTCTAAGATATAAATCTTACTTTCTCATTGAGCCTACTTATAGTTCATTTTACATGTACCTGGATAAACACCGACAATCATTCACTCGAGAAGGGTTATAGCGAAGGACTCCTACCCAGTGCTTGACCGCGACTCCATCACTTCTGAACGAATACCGGCCAGCAGTGCGATCGTCTTTTATAACATTTGGTCTTTTTTGCATTAATATTTTTTTCCTAAAAAAAAAAACAACCAACTATCTCACATCGAGACTTGGGTTGGTAGCGGGGCCCGAAGCTATGACTCAGAGTCGGTGAGAGGCATAGTTATTTGAAATCAGCGACCATAAGTCGACATTTCAGCTTACTTGTGCATTAAATGTATTTGCAGAAAAATACTGATTTTACATTAATCTTGCAATAGAATTGACAGAAATCGGGTTGAATACTCACTTCGTTTTTTATTACATTTAAAAAAGGACCTTATATAAGATTGTAACTGAAACGATCCACTTGACTTCTCTGATTGTGACTGAGATATGTTTAAAAACAAGATGTTTGTTATCATGTACAAGTATCTGCTTTGTAATGTTCGAAATTCTAAAAGTAGTTATACAGTTTTATATCAGGTATTATAAGTGCCATGTAAATACTCTCGCATAAGTTTTAAGTGTTTTGGAGATTATGAGAGTAAACTACTTTAGCGAGTCCTTGCCTGCAAAAACCCATTTTAACATGGAAATTACAAGTAAAAGCTTAATACATTTCTATTGCTGTTCTTTAAATATGTAGATCAACTGTAGTTCGTAAGAATTAGTTTAGTTTTTGCATTTTTTTTTATTTAATTAGCCTTTGCTTTGCTTAGCTGTGTAATGTTTGTTCGAACATCTATTGCATTTTTTTGTTGGAGTGAAGTTGTCATAGCATGACATGCATTGCGCTTATGCAACCACAGCCATGGCTTTCATTTTCGCTTCAAAGTAATGAAATATAGGAATGATAATTTCATCATTCAAATTTTTTATAGATGAATAACTGTGGGACGTGGTGTTATTTTATTTACGTTGATGTACTTGACAGAATGATTATTATAGTGATTGTACAAGATCGTAAATAACATGTCTACACTTAATCGAGAAAGATGCACAAGAAAATAATCTTAACCTTGCCATATCAGTAGATACTGTTGCGTCAATTTTCGATAACTGAATACTCATACCATGTAATAAGTATCGTTTGTGATAATTATAGCAATTTATTACTTTAAGTTTTTTCAAACATAAAAAAACTAAAGTGCTGTACTCAATTCACAAGCTTGCAGAACGTTCCGTAGCACTCTTTTACAGATCAGACGCTACCCGTTACACATGAGCATTTAATCTAAATATGTATTGATTATAATTATTTGATTATGTTCAACGAAGGCTAATTCCAAGAAATTTAGGAACGGAGAGGCAGTTTTTACAAACATTCATATGGATTTGACAACCTTTTTCAAAGTGTTTCCACGTTTTTATTTTAAAATCAAATTAAAACTCAGTAAAAGGGTTCATTATTTGCAAAATTTAATTTTGTTGTAAAATTAAATAGTCTTAAAAAAATAAATGTAGATTTCCAGGAACTACTGTCGCCAAGTTAAAATATGCCCACAATTTTATGTGCGTGAAGTAAGCTGCCAGGTGCCAGTTGCCAGTTGCCAATTCAATGCCAATTCAATTGGCAACTGGCAACTGGCAGCCAACTTCACACTCTTGTTGCCAATTCGTCTTCACTTGCAAATATCAACCAAAAACAAAATTGTTGAACCAAGATGCCAATTCGATTTTATGTTAAAATCTTAATAAAAGTTGAATAGGCAAATGACAACTGTCAACCAAATTTATATTTCAGATGCCAATTCAACTTTCACTTGCAAATAACCAATTAGTCAACCTCACGAATTGGCACCTGGCAACTGGCAGCCAGATGCCAATTCGACTTCTGTCTGTAATTGTGAAAAAAGTGAAATGGCATCTGGCAACTGGTAGCCAGATGCCGATTCGATTTTATGCTAAAATCTGGATTAACGTTGAATTGGCAATTGGCAACTGGCAACCAATTCATATTCCAGATGCCAATTCAACTTTCACTTGCAAATAGCCAATTCGTTCAACCTCACGAATTGGCTACTGGCAACTGGTAGCCAGATGCCAATTCGACATCTGTCTGTAATTGTGAATAAAAAGTGAATTGGTAACTGGCAATTGGCAGCTAGATGCCAACGCGTTCAACCTCACGAATTGGCAACTGGCAACTGGTAGCAAGATGCCAATTCAACTTCTGTCTGAAATTGTGAATAAAAAGTGATTTGGTAACTGGCAACTGGCAGCCAGATGCCAATTCGATTTTATGTTAAAATCTGAATAAAAGTTGAATTGGCATCTGGCTGCCAACTGACAGTTTCCAATTTACTTTTTATTCACTAAGACAGAAGTGGAATTGGCATCTGGCTGCCAGTTGCCAATTCGTGAGGTTGAACGAATTGGCTATTTGCAAGAGAAAGTAAAATTGGCAATATGAAGTTTGTTGCCAGTTGCCAGTTGCCTAGTCAACTTTTAAGAAGATTTTTACATAAGATTTGAATTCGCATCTGACTGCCAGCGAGTTGCCAATTCGCGAGTTTTAACAACTTCGTATTTGGCTAATATTTGCAAGTGAAGACGAATTGGCAACAAGAGTGTAAAGTTGGCTGCCAGTTGCTAATTTTATCTTTTATTCAAATTTTTACACAAACTTCTGCTAGTAGCCAGTTGCCAATTCATTTGTTATTAACAATTACAGGCCCAAGTCGAATTGGCATCTGGCTGCCAGTTGCCAGATGCCAATTCGCGAGGTTGAATTAGCATCTGGCTGCCAATTGCCAGTTTCCAATTCACTTTTTATTCACAATTACAGACAGAACTCGAATTGGCATTTGGCTGCCAGTTGCCAGTTGCCAATTCGTGAGGTTGAAGGAATTTATTATTTGCAAGTGATAGTTGAATTTGGCATCTGGAATATGAAGTTGGTTGCCAGTTGCCAGTTGAAAATTGCGAGGTTGAACGAATTGGCAGCTGGCTGCCAGTTGCCAATTCACTTTTATTGATTTATTGTTGTATAATTCCATTTCAGGGTTTTCATAAAGTGATGACAATGCATGTGTATGTGTTATCTGCTGGAAGAAAATACAGTACAAGAAAGAGGCTGTTGCTGTAGTACTCGGAGAAAAAGAAATTGTATGATGCTTTGTTGAACCGTATATGTCCCGGAATGTATATATCACACGAGAGAAAAATTCGACCGCATATGTCACACGTGTGATATATTCGGTCGAAAAAAGTCTTCGCGTGAAACGTATATGGCACATATTATGTGATGTATACGTTTGACTTCGAATTTTATAGGAACACGAAAACGAATATCTCACATGCAGAAAAAGGCAAATAAAAACGAAATTTTCAACGAACATGTCACATTTTGATCAATTTGAAAAAAAACAAACATATTTAAAACAATCAAATATGGTTGATTAAGTTATGCCGCATAGATTCTGCTTAACACAACCAATACAAGTCGATCCGATCGGTCCCAACACATTGTATGGTAACTAGACATTCCCACTCGAAGGTGTGGTCCGTATTATGTCTTTAATTTGTATATATATATATAAATAATGTTTGGTCAAATTTCGATCGGACGTTCTTGAAAGTTATCGACTGCGTTCGTGTGGCCCTTGAGTGGTGATTATTAACAGGAAATTATCTCAGAACAGCATTGATTATAAAACATCACTATACATTGTTTTCTGTATAACACATTACATTTATCACAGATTAAACACATATCAAACTTGATATATTTGATGGCCGGTGAAATAATGTAAAGTAACCGTAAGATGGTAATGACCCTCGATCATTTTTGTCGAGCCAACTTGCGGTGAGCTCTACAGTCGCCGCTTTTGGCAGTCGGTGTATGTGCATCCGTGGGTCTGTGAGCCCGTGCGTCCGTCCAGACTGATCTGATTTTGTTCGGACCATAACTTTGACATGCAAGGAGCAATCGTGTTTATATTTGGCATAAATGTTAACCTCAATGAGAAGGAGTGTCATTTGTCGAATTAAGAATGACTTTGTCCGGAGCATTTCTTCTATATACTTGAAGGGATATTGATGTTACAATGCATAGATATTTACCTTAATGAGACGAAGAGTCAAACAGACGAACAAAGCCCTATGTCTACGGTCAAGGTCACAGTTTGAGGTTAAAGGTCAAATTGAAGAATGAGATTTTGTACTGAAGGATGTACTGAAGGATTTTCATACCATTATAAGACAGGGTGTATTGTGCAAGAGCCAGGTCCCTATGTCTAAGGTCAAGGTCACACTCAGAGGTTAAAGGTCAAACACAGGATTGAAAATTGTGAATAAACAATCGTATCTTTTTTTATTTCCCCGCAGCTACAGTATCCTTTGTGTAACATTTAGTTTCTTCGATTCAAATCCACCTAAAATCAGTCATAGTTCCTGGGGGTCACTATTCTTCAAAAAAATAATGGCCGGGGTTATTATTCTATGGGGTTCCTAAACATTATTACAACGGCTCCGGCAAACGGCCCAGGGACGGATGCCTTGCCACCCTCTTCCTATAAAAGTATAGTTAGTAGTTTTATACACTAAAGTATCACAAATAAGTTTCAGTGTAAACTGTCAAAATGACCAGAATGAATATATCAAACGTGTGAAAGATTCGACCGAATATATCACGCGTGTGAAAAGTTCGACCGAATATATCACGCGTGTGAAAAATTCGACCGAATATATCACACGTGTGAAAAAGACATATACGTTCGGTGTAAACTGTCAAAAATGACCAAACGAATATGTCACATTAAACACGTGTTATATTTACGGTCGAATATATCACACACGTGTGATATATACGTTCCGGGACATATACGGTTCAACAATGCTTTAACACAATTAAAAAATGTTACACGCATATTAAAAATGAATTTTAGATTTATGAGTGAATCATTTCTGTGGCCGACTAGTTAAGATCTCTGGTCTGAAATAGCTAGAGCTGGCACTATTTGAGGGTCATTGGTTTGAGCCCTTTACTGACCTGACCCTTCATGTGAGAGGGTTGGTAGTTTATTACGAAGGATTAGTGTCTAGTATTGATATCTCCAAAAAACACTGTTGAAACTAGTGTTAAATCCCAAGAAGGCATTTATGACCAAAAAAAGACACGCCGACACATTAAATCTATAGAATGTGCAAAATTAAGTAAAATGCAAAGGAATGCAGAGTGATTGAAATCTGATGAGGTGTACATTGTATCAGTGTTTCCCCACCTATTGAGAAGTGCCTGCACTTTGAAAAAGATATCGATTCAAATGATAGCTCTATTATATTATATAACAGAGAGCTCTTTAAGTTAGAGATAGCACTAAAAACAACAAAATCCATCACATTTATAGATTCAGCAGAAGTTAAAGAAACTATCTTCATTTGGAGATAGCTTTGTTTAGCCGGCCTTGTATCTCCATATCGCATACTGTATACCTCTAAAACAAAGAAAAATATATCGTAAGAAAACAAAAGCTATCAGTCAAAACACAGAGATAAGTCTTAAAATACAAATACACGTATCTCTCTAACAAAAGTGATATCGTTCTCATAACGGAGATACCAATATAACATAAAGTTGCCTTTTAGTCACCGAATAAGTAGTAAAACGGATTGCCATACGTTTGGGCCTACATCTATGCATCGCTCTATATCTGTTTTATTACATAAAAATGACATATAACATATTATTTTTATCTGATAAAGACTATGTATCGCCCTATATATCTTTTTTTAATTACATAACAATCGTATGTAGCATTTTATTTTTATCTGATACCGACACAAAACAGAATTACTCTGTCAAAGTTGTCAGATATTTTTATGTATAGACCGTTGATTTCTGGCTGATTTCTAATATCTATGTCAGAGAAACCTCTTACTGTATAGATTTTCTTATAGAAAATAATAGCGTTGCATTGTTGTTAGAGTACAAAAGTCCAACCCAGTTCCGTTTGCTGCTGATGTATGATAAGACAATAGCTTGTCTGATAACCCTTACATTTTGTGTTTGTTAAGTATTTCCACTTAAAGAAACTACCCATGTGATCCAGACTTTGATAGGCGAACCTTAATAATGCGCTAACTTCTGTAAGAGATAACGTACTTATCTGGAGAGGAGCATCTAAATAATCCTGATATACAAAAGAGGGTTAAACAAGGCTGTTAACCTCACTTTAGTTCTATAGGGTAACATTGAAATGATAATATACGAATTGCTTGTATTCCAACAATCTCCATTTTACTTACTTTAATGCGATTTAAACAGTAAAACAATCACAGCTACTTATTTTTTTCTATTCCAGGATCAATATCAGGTAATCAGGCAATAAATAATAAAAAATCAACACATTTACACAAAAAAGTAATGTTTATCCACAAATACTCTGTCTTAAAAGCTTTTCTGAACCCCAGATAAAATAAAACCTAAGTCAGTATGTTTCAAGAAAGTGAACGATACGTTGAAATCGTTACACGGGATAAGAATACTGCGACATCTTGGTACAAAATATACAGTGTAAAACCAACAGAACCTTAATTTAATTTTGTTTCGTTTTAAAACCTGCGGTCTTATTGAATGAGGTGAAATAAATGATACATGTAAAACTAGGAAGATACATGAATTGGTTATAATTATGTACATGCAATAGTTATTGTTCTGCTTAGAAAAACTGAACACGCGTTAAAAGTATTAGAGATTAACGCAAAGGATCACTGACCAATCAAACCCTTAAATCTTCACAAGGTCCAAACTCAGTCCAAAGTATATAGACTTTAGCTACACTACATTTTACGCATTTGTTTTTTGATGCGACTAAACTCAAGCGGTGGAAAAAAATAGGAAAAACTGAAAACAAAATTAAACACATCAACGGTATCCGTCAAAGAACAATGGCAAGCAGAGTTTGCAATGTCCGCATAAATATATCGTGTCTCTGATAGAAACAATATAATTTAATGTGGCTATCTTGGGCGCGTAAAACTCATTTTGTAGTCTACCTGTCAAAGTCTTGATCAAATTAACTTTAGAATGATATGAGTACACATGCACTGTTCAAAATACCACCATACATCAAAGGTTTTGTCTTTTAAAGTATCAAAATCATTCTGAGCTCGTTTACCTTAAGTACTGTCTTATCTACAAACTTATGAGTGGTCTTTCTAATATTCTCATGCTTAAATAAAGGTTATCAGCACGTGATAAGCGTGCTTTATCAAAATAATTAGATATCTGTATAATGGGTGTATTATCTATGAAGTGCGACTGTTCTGTATTGGAGGCGCCTTTCTTTATCCGACTTTAAGATGAGATTTGTTAGAAAGCTAGTATATTAATAATCAGTTTAAAGTCTCAGGAGCACTTAACATTTACTGATATAGAAAAGTATATATTTACTGATAGGACAATGATGAAACTGTGTCCTATACACTTAAAATCAATGTTGACTTACGCCCCTCTATCGTATTCAAGTCGTTTCATCCCGAAAAAGAGTTGGCTGAAGTTGTTTCTTAGTTTTTGCAACATCGTTGAAAAAGTACTGCGCTATATTTATAACATGTACTGATCGATGTAAAAGCGTCATTAAGAATGTTTCTGGTACAAGTAAAGGTCAGTTTCGGTCAGATATTTTCTTGGTAATGTAAAAGTTAATTGTAATATAACATCCACAGTGCTCCCGTATGTATGCATACATTGGCAGTGTAGTAACGTTTATTTCATTTAACCATATAACAATTTATCGAATCAAAATGTCCTTAAACTTAAATATTTCGATATAATATGACAAACTTTTCATAGTTATTACAATGTATCTAGCTAAGTGTTTGCAGAAATATGCCACCATACTCCTGGGACTTTTTATCATTTTGATATAACAACATTGAACAAAGATGACATAACTGAAATCGAATTCACCAAACACTTCTGCTCCAAATCTTAACTGTCAATGAGTAGTCCACTATAAATTGGCGTAAACCTGAAATATATTGATACTATTGGCAATATCTCCTCTCATGTCACACACTCGAAATACTAAAATAATGATGGTCTCTACCGATGAAATTTTTGTCGCTACGTTTTACACTAATAATGACGCAAACAAAAAGTATAATCATAAAGACTTACATGTATCGAAAGGGAATTCAGTTTTTGGTAATTGTAATTAATAATTACTATAAATGTTCAGATTTGCGAAATTATTAGAAATTTAAACAAAGTCAGAAAGTTTTGAATTTGGTCGTTCGGATGAGACCTAAAACCGAGGTTCGATGTATCGGTGCTGTACACCGGGTTGTTAAAGAGCTAGTGGGTGTCTCTGGAATGGGACGCATTCTGTATCTTGCACGTTCCCACGAAACCTAAGACTCGGGGCGTAGGTGTTATGGATTATTCTCTACCAACGATAAAACTCTAAGATACATCCATATTTTTGAAGTTGTTACGTTAGATTTTAAACAATTTTATGACTAGTATGTAAAGGGGAAAAACTGCTGAGAGATTATGTAAAAGTCTAGGAAGTAGCGTTACTTCCACATACAATTAGACACTGCGTATATACGAAATTCTTGCGCATTCAGCTAGCTATCATGAAAAATCAAATTTCAATTTACATATATAAGTTTCAAATAAACTAACATTTAATTTAATGCTTCATGAAGACATGTTTTGCAGATAAACCTAAATCACGTAGGTATTGCTGATCGGCGTTTTTAGGATTCTTTAAACTATATGGATTGTATATAAATAATTGTGGGCTGTATTTGCGTAGAATGCTGTGAGATTTGAGCAATCCCATATGAAGGATCTACCTAGCAGCAAAGAGAATCTAAGTAATACTTCGTGTTTTAAAAGTTTTCTGTTTATTTTTCTTGTCTCAAACCAATAACGCAAAAGGCGTATCATAATTAGATTGTAGAATAAGTTTGTCTCTCCCTAAAAAGTATTCCAATAATAATAACCCTTTGACGTTTGACAAAATATGATGTCTTTATGTCAGCCGACATTCCTAAATTGACAGTAAGGTCAAATTTATCAATATAACACAATATCTTAGACGGAAATTATTTTTGTTTTGTCGTATAATCGAGATTAAATTGTCTCTTGGTGGCTTTGTACGTAATGTTCGAGACTCTTATTGTCTTTAACTGCGACTTCTCGACAAGCTCTGTTGGCACATGTGGATAAATTGTCTGAAATATTTGCAAGATATGTACTTTTTAAGAGCATAATCCAGAACAAGGGATTTTCTGCCAAATTTACTTACGGTTAAGCAAGAGTAAGTTTTTGGTCACTGAGCAGAAAATGGCATCACAAAAGTCAATTTGTTGTGCGTCGATAGACTGAAAAAGACTACAGCCCATATTGGAATTATCACCATATTTGCTGCAGCGGTGATAGTCGCTTTCATTTTTAACCATTCGATTTGCTTGCTACTTTCTCTGAAAAAGGTCAAGGTCAGTGTCGTTGTGTGAAAACACGTTATAAATTGAAGATACATTTATACGTTTTTAACTAGTTTTAAGGGACTATAAGTGCATAAAATTTAGATGTATGGATTGCTTATGATTCAAGGAATCTTTTGGAACATGTCATGGGTAGGAAGAAAAAGAGACAAAAGAGTGATGGTGAAACACCTGATTCTTTGAGGAGAACAAAGGAAGCCAAAATTGTGGGCAATGGTGGACATTTTTCCGATAAAATCACGGATAATAGCTTTAAACAGGTGAACGGTTCTTACCTTTCTTTATTGAACGATAGTAGATCACCACTTAATGATCGGTGTACAGTCATGAACTCTAACGGTACAATGGCTCAGACACCGCAAGCGATCACTGGAAATTGCTACAGTCCACAACAGTGTTTTAACATGGCAAACATGGGACAGAGTGGGCCGGCAATGAACTTTAATTGCACTTCCACACCCGTGAATGGGCAACAAATAAATCAGATCGGTGCGCAAACGTCATTACAACATAACCAAACCGTAAACTACTCAGAGTTAATGGAGTTCTTTAACTTAAAGTTTGGTGAAATTTCTGTCAGGCTTGGAAAAATTGAGTCCCTCGAGCAAAATGTATCAGACATAGACAACAAATTGTCGACACTTTGGGCTGATTTAGACAAGAGAGTGCAGAGTAACTATTCTAAAATAAGGACTCTGGAAGACAACGTAGAGGTTCTTGATTTCGATATTGATAAAACCAGGGACGTTGTGCGAGGATTACAGGATGAAAACAAACGTATAAAGGATTCAGTAATAGATATGCAGGAAAAATCCATGATGAATAATCTTATCATTGGCGGGATCGCTGAAAAGCAACAGGAAACAGTGGAACAGACCCGGGACTGTGTGAATACGTTTTTCAAGGATGATTTGAAAATTCCGGAGGAGGAGATTCCAGGTATTCAAGTGAATAGAGTGCAGCGCATTGGTGCGAAAAAGAAAGATAAACCGAGAAATATTTTAGTGGTCTTTAAAGATGTAAAAACCAAAGAGTATGTGAAATCACTAAAAGCAAATGTAGATTCTAAAGCTACAGGCAAGTACATGCATGACCAATATCCGCAAGAAATTGTAGAACAGAGTTAATTCCAATAATGTTAAAAGCCAGGAAAGCGAAGAAAGATGCATACATAAAGTACAATAAATTGTATGTTGACGGAAAGTTGTACACAGATGGAGAGTTTGGTACAGTAGCGTAGCAGGTTGCAGAGGGTGATATTAATATTGGGATCTGGAATTGTAATGGTCTTTCTGCGGACAAACGAGATAACGATAAATTTTGTGAAATATTATCAAATTATGACATAATATTCTTGTTAGAATCTTGGGCTAATAAAGATAGCCAAATTGATTTTGGCGGATACCAAAACATTAATTTCTATAGAAAATTCCAACATTGGAAAGCCAAAAGAAGTAGCGGGGGAATAGTTCTATATTATAGGGACGCGTTGAAGCCGGGCATTGAGATAGTAAGAAACCATTATGACACAATTATATGGTTAAAACTTGATTCTAATTTTTTTAATCTTGATACTGATATATATATATATATGCGCCATTTATCTATGGTGTGAAGATTCTCCCGCGTATGGTGTTGTAAACTGTAATCTTTTTTAATTATTGCAGACAGATATTAACGATTTCCAGCCGTTTGGCACGGTCTTGGTAGGCGGTGACTTTAATGCCCGAGTAGGCTCGAAGCCAGATTTCATTTTGAATGATCGAATAAATTCAGTTATTGATTGTGACGATTATATTCCGGACGAAACAATCCATAGAAAAAGTCGGGATAAAATCTTTAATAATTATGGTTGTCAATTACTTGACGTATGTAAGGCAACGGGACTACGCATTTGTAACGGTCGTTTGGAAGATAACGGTCCATACACGTACTTTGGTTATAACGGATGCTCCACAATTGATAGTCGACAGAGTGATTTTTGGCGTATTGGCTCATTTAATATAGGAGATTTTTCGATGTTCTCTGACCATGCGATTTTACAGTTCAGCATTGCGTCCAGAGTGTGTGACAAAACTGATACACCCAGTGTTATTAGTCATACTAGAATAAAATGGGACCCAGAGAAAAGGGAACAATTTAGAAAACGTATTATTGCATCACTGCCACAGTTCAATTCCATGAGTGTCAACGAAACTGTTACAGAATTTACAAGTTTGATCAATAGTGCTTCATCGCCGTTGTTTGAACAACAGGTACGTCGTAATAATAATGTAAATCAAATATTCTCTAAAAATTCAGCTTTTAGGACATCAGAATGGTTCGATCATGAATGTGTCGTTAAGCGTGAGAGGTATTTAGATGCACTGAATAGTTTCAATTTGAATAAAAGTACTGAAAATAGAATGCATTTATTATCAGCAAAAAGAGACTATAAACAACTTGTTCGGCGAAAAAAGCTGAAACACAAATTTACAAAGTCAAAAGAGATTGCTGATCTTCGCAGAAAAAAGCCACGGGACTTTTGGAAGTACTTTTCAAAGAAGAAAGGTATGAGTGGAAACTCATTATCGGCAACTGATTTTTACGAATATTTTAAGAACATGAGTAACGATATAAATATTACAGTAGATGCTGAAAGCGAACGTTTCGTGACAGAATTCGTACAAGCGGAAGACTCAGTTTTCGCTAAGTTAGATGTTGCTATATCGGAGGCAGAAGTATTGGCGGCACTTAAAACTTTAAAGCGGGGTAAGGCGGGATCTAGTGACAAAAAATAAATGAACTGTTGATTGAATCTGGAGACATATTGTTAGGACATTTGGCTGATCTCTTTAATCTTGTTTTTGAAACCGGCTATTTCCCGGATTTGTGGTCAGAGGGTATAATCATCCCGTTATTTAAAAAGGGTGACGAATCTGATGTAAATAATTATCGCGGAATTACTCTTACTCTTAAGTGTTCTTGCGAAACTATTTACAACCATACTAAATAAACGTTTAACCGATTGGAGTGAGAGAAATAACATTATTTCAGACGCTCAATTCGGGTTTAAAAAAGGATTTTCAACAGTGGATGCAATGTTTTGCTTAAATGGTTTAATTGAAAAAATGCTTTGCAACGGTAAACGGCTGTATACAGTTTTCATTGACATGAGCAAGTGTTTTGACAGTATATACAGAAATGCTCTTTAGTACAAAATGTTCAATCTGGGTATTGCAGGGAAATTTTACGTGTAGTACAATCAATGTATGACCATGTTAAAAGTCAGGTACGACATTGTGACACTTTTTCTGATTTTATTGAAGTAGCAGTCGGTCTGAAGCAAGGAGAAATATGTTCTCCGCTTTTGTGGTCCATTTTTATTGAAGACTTAGAGGTATATCTGTGTTCGAGTCCCGACAGTGGAATAAAAATAGGTGATCTGACACTATTATTAATGCTTTATGCTGATGATATGGTTTTATTAGCGGAAACGCCTCAAGAATTACAGTTACATTTAGACAATCTTAAGTCATATTGTGATCGCTGGGGCCTAAAAGTTAATGAACAAAAAAACAAAATAATGGTGTTTAGACGAAAAGGTCCTTTGCGTTCAAATGAGAAATGGGAGTACAACGGGAGAAATCTAGATGTCGCAGAGTCATTCAATTATTTGGGAACTGTTTTTGGTTCTAACGGTAGTTTTATCGGTAACCAACAATTGCTTATTGGTAAAGCGGTTAAAGCTATGAATGTATTAAATTACAACATAAAAGATTTCGACTTTACACCTAGAGTTAAATGCCAGTTGTTTGATGCATTTGTAAGTTCAATTTTATGTTATGCATCTGAGGTGTGGGGATACTCCAAATCAAAAGCTATGAAAGGGTACAATTAAAATTTTGTAAAAGACTTCTTAATATGAAATTGTCAGCCAGTAATGTTTCTATTTATGGGGAATTAGGCCGTTATCCATTGTATGTTAACCGTTTTGTCAAGATACTGAAACATTGGATAAAGGTGTTGAATACAGATAATTTTATTGTGAAGTATGTATATCGAGAAATATTCAATGATGCTATTCTTGGTAAAAAGAATTGGGCATATAGTGTCAAAACATTACTTAATATATATGGTTTTGGGTACTTAGAGAGCATAAGAGATGGAAAATATTTTGTTCAATGTTTTAAACAGAGGGTGATAGACTGTTTTCTACAGGAATGGAAAAGTGACATTGATAGGAACAAAGTTTTATTTGTATATAAGCACATAAAGGAAACGTTCGGATACGAACGTTATTTACACATTTTGCCTATATCACAAAGACTACTTATTACGCGATTGAGAACTTCTACGCATTGTCTCCGCATTGAGACGGGAAGATATAGCAATAATAGAATCACAAAAGTGAACAGGCAGTGCCAGATATGTTTAAATGGTGAGGTTGAAGATGAATTTCATTTCATACTGATATGTACGAAATATAAGATCATTAGAAAACGTTATCTGTCGGAATATTTTATACGGCGCCCTAGTATGTTTAAGCTAGTTGAACTTTTAAAGTCTACTGATGTAAAAACAATGTCAAATTTAGCCATGTTCATAAAATGTGCACTTAAAATTAGAGATAATTTACTAAGGCAAAGTAATGTCTAAGCATATAAAACAGACAGCTGACTAATTTACTGAAACAATAGATAAATAAATAACTATGGTGATAATATTCTGTAATATGTATCCCAATATCTTTTGGTTAAAACCGTCGCATTATGTTGTTATTGTGGTTTATGTTTTCGTATCTTTGTTCTCTTGGCATTGATATTTTGTATGTACATTGTATTTATGACGATATATTCTGTAATTTTCACCATCATATCATATGGTTAATAACTTTACATTATGATTTTTTGTTTTGTGTTTTTTGTTTTTTTTTGTATCTGTTGTCTTGACATGATCTTGATAATTTTGTATGTATTTATGGATGATAAACTCTGTTTAAATCCTTAATGCAATAAACGATATGTTCTGTTCTATGTTCTGTTCTGAAATATCACATACAATGTAATTACATAAAATTTGTTATCAACACGGGAAAAACAATATTGTACTGACTGATAAAGCTCGTTGAGCTAGGTATTGGAGGTCTGTCTTATGAAAGTTCTACTAAATGTCTTATTACTCGGCTGAACGATATACAACAAAAGATTATAATAAAAATTGTTATAGCATGTATTGAAAAACAAAATAATGAAAAATACAACTTTTGTTTGTTCTGTATATTTCCGACCTTAAGCAACTCTTAGCCTTTCTCTTTGTGTTCATCCAAAGTGCCAATGAAACAGAACTGAATATAAGATAGGGTGTGTAGACAAAAGAATATAAATGGAATAATAGGCATGCCCTTGATGTGATAAAAACCATTCGGTTTCACTGTCTACAAAAAGGGCAAACATGAAAGCAGAACTTGTTTGAAGTTAAATCAAAAATGTACAATTGAAAGCTTAATTCAGGGTCAGACAACGATATAGATTAATTTCATCTTAAGAAATTTTCATGTCAACCTTTTAAATTCATACATGTACTGTCACTGTTTGAAAAGGAAAATGAATTATAGGTCCGAAATAGAAATTTAGTAGCATAAAATAGTTTGTTTTTCATCATGGTAATGGTAATGCAACTCTGCTTAAGAATATTTCACATAACGATTATCTGCAAAACCATTTAGATTTAGATCACATAAAAATTATAATTGGTAGTGTTCCTAAATCATGAATATATGTTTCGCAACCTGGCTATGCTAGTATGGTCCAACGTTGTGACTAGATTAGAAAAATTGTCGATTAACAGCTGTTTTAAAATAGTGTTTTAAAATAGACGAATAGAAGTATTACTCATTTCTTGTTGAATAATATATATTAAATGATATAAAATCCAGAACACCTTAACACAATGAACTTCAAATCGAGTATACCATGATAGCATGGAGATGTACACTTCAAAATTTGTTGTTTGTTATTCCTAACTACTATGAACTGAAAACCGAGTATTCCACGATATCATGGATATGTACATTTCAAAATTAGTTTTTCGAGTACATATGTATGTTATTTCTAAATAAAAAGCAATAATGATGTACTTGTTTTAAAACACACCAATTTTAGTCCACTTTGTTCTAAAATGCAGTTGTGTTTGAAGATAGTCATTATAAATAAAAGCGGTTTCAGGTGATAATCCCGTATATCTTTACTTCCGTGATACCGCTTATTGGAACATGCTGGATATAAATAAAGATTATTACTAATTATTTTGTGTTTTAATCGATTTTATAGATTTGCTCAAGCGGCCATTACAATTGCAACAGGCCTTCTTTAGGGAAATCTAAACTAAAAACAAACTACATAAAGATATTCCTGATTGAAAAGAGTATCCATTGTTTTAATGATAGTTTGCTGAGTGAATTTCCATTTTTGTAAAACAGTTTTATTCTTTAAGTAGTAACTATGTCCCTAATACTGTATAAATTCTTGTGTTTTAATTGTATGAATAAAAACAAGCGGCGCCTACTTTTTCGAACGAAATCTAAGTATTTCTTGTCATTTATTACAGAACCGTTTCTATCCGGTGTAGTTTCTGCCTCCAAATGCGGAGTGTACATAGTTCGAACAGAACGTATATCACTTTTGTTGCTTTGTACGTTTCATATTTCTTCATCATGCATAAAAGACAAACATAAAATACAATTCAATATGTTTTCTGGGAGGTTTGAGAACGAACATAACAATTTTTTTCTCACTGCTGACAATCAGAAATTCTTCAGTTAAAAAATAAAGCAGTAAATTTAAATTTGGAGTAGAAAATATCCGTGGGCCTCTAGTGTTTTACCTGATATATTAAATTGTTATAATAAGTTATCAATCAAACAGCGGTATGATTTTAAATTAATGTTCATAGTTGTAAAATCGTGATTACTTCGAAAAGGGCAGACACTTTATTGCCAAATGCAGATCCATGATTACATTTCCTAAAAGCACTGTAATTGCTATCTTTACAGAAAAGTTTCGTATAAATTGGTAATTACCTAATGACGTATGTGAAACAACAGAAAATTTAGATTAAGTCTTTTCCAGCTGTTTTAATGGATTTAAAATAAATGAAATGTATTTACAGAGTACTTACTGCACAGTTTTATTAAAACTAACAACTGGGATATTACTTTCGGTAGAGTTTTACTTACTTTAAATATTTTAACCATACAAATTCAATGTATTTGAAAGTAGACGGTAATCAAGTTCATTGTCAAGTTAACAAGATTCAAGTAAAACACGGATTGCGTACGGCGTCATCGCCCAGCGATGCAAAGTTTCTTTCACGACCACATATTATTGGATAAACAGTTAACATAAAGTGTGCGTTGATAACGATTATCGCATGACTACCGTATGATTATCTTAAAGTTGAATGTATTTAAAACAAGTAATATCTTTAAAAAAAAAGATGGTCGACGTAGGTGACGTAATAAACACATTTTGTGTTTCAGAAGGCTCCCGGGCAGTACACTGCTTATTCCGGTACCGAAACGCTAGCCAATAATCAATGACGCTAGATGTCCGGCCCCGGACAACACCTCGTTGAATACAAAAAGTTGATCTTCGTACTGTCCAGAAACCTTGACATAACGTGTTCTTTTTTCTTTTTTGCAACATGATTTATTATAAATAACTATAATATAAAAAAATATACACATTTTGTGTTTCAGAAGGCTCCCGGGCAGTACACTGCTTATTCCGGTACCGAAACGCTAGCCAATAATTTGCAGATTCTGATTGGTCACATTATAACGAAGTTGGTTAGCAACGCGTCCATACCAACGGAAGTTCAAATCAAAAGTATACGACTACGTCGAAAAAATCTTTATAAGGTGTACTTAACTGCGCTCTAAATGTAGTATCGGGTTTAGTTCCCCCACTGACTGAATTCTAAGATGTGAAATTTTGACTGATTGATTACTTTGTAGATGAGGAGCTGAATGAGCAGTATGGATTATTTTTTTACATTAAAAAGTTTTGCATTTTTTTTTTTTTTTTTTCAAATTTAGTTTTCAGTGTCAAGAGATAAATCAGACATAGAATATAGCTCGTACATTATGGAATGGAAGAACAAAAATGTGTGTGTTTTTTTTAATAACTCCATTTTCGGCGTTGTAAGAGACGAGACGAAAAAAAGAACAAAAATCCTTGAACTATTTTGTCACGTAAGACCTCGATATAACAAATGTTTGATTTATGAAAAGCATACGAATGAATTATAGTGTGCTTTTCTAATGAGTAAATGATGCATACAGATTCATTCCAATGCATCTGAAATCCGTCTCGTAAATTATTTCTCGATTAATTATGACAAACGGACGATAATTTCTTATGAATAATTATATACATTGTACCTGAATGCTGAATAATGTACAATGTAAATCATGTCATTAACATCGGCGTTACATTTTGGCGTAGTAATACATACATATAAAGGCTTGCCTACATATATACTATATGAAACGCCATAAACATAACAATAATTTGGAAATATTATGCATGTCTTTCATAGAAAGGGATCAGCTTGATACAAATGTCATTGGAATAAAAACTGCATAAAATGTCGTACAATTATACTTGTAGTATGGTATGTATCATAATTGTACGATTTAATGATTATATATTTCAAAAGATGAACTAAAATATGTACAGTGGAAAATTTAAATATTGAAACATGTCTGAAATATTGCACTCAGTTTATAAATACAGTAGAGTCTTGTATGCATCTTTCAAGAGCCTGTCAATAATCATAAAACTAAAGTTTTAAGACGCAAGCCATAGTTCTGTAGTGGTTACTGCGTTCTCTTGATGTCCCAGAGAAAGTTGAAGTTTTAGTGCATTATGAAGCAACTTCATGGCTTTTCTTGGTCAAGGCATCTGATGCTACACAAAAAAGTTTTCTGTTTCCAGTCTATAAATAATATGCAATTGAGCTGAAAAAAACTTGGTATATACAATATAATATGATGTAGGAAAAAGTGTCATTTACACTTTAACGATTTGAAAACACTGTAAACACTGGGTGCAGTTGCGCATAAATGAAATAAGCTTTGAATTAGGCACAGGCTGGAAGTTAATTCTAACAAGATAATCTTTGATCTATCCTTTGCAGCCCTGAACGGCTTATGTAACTTTAATACTCAGACAGACGGTTAGTTCTTAACAAGATTATCTGTAATCTTTCTGGGCATTTTGAAAGCGTTTGATTACTTATATAC
The DNA here is from genome assembly GCA_022818135.1 of Saxidomus purpurata. Taxonomy (NCBI): domain Eukaryota; kingdom Metazoa; phylum Mollusca; class Bivalvia; order Venerida; family Veneridae; genus Saxidomus; species Saxidomus purpurata. The sequence goes on along the minus strand of JAFMSR010000018.1, from coordinate 6,177,568 downwards.
CTTCACAGCTCTTACAAATTGACAGATTAGTAAATCCAATATTACAACGTGATTGCAACAATTTCAGAAAGGTTTAACATTTCAATCTTAGTTTTGTCTAGCACTGGAGGGTATCTTAGACAAACATTTAAAATTCCAAACACAGACAATTACAACGGACACAGTATAATAGCGGACCATTGGCATCAGTCCTCAACACCTAACTATATTCAGTAAATTCACATTCGTGGATGCCATTAAGATTTGCTGAAGCGTAACCCATTTCCGTAGTCTTCAAGTCACAAGGACTGCAATCGACAAAACTGATGCGAAACTGTTAAACGTTAAAAGGTTTTAGAAGGTTTTACATGCGCAGATGTAATAATATTTAGACATTAAACAATTTGAAATTTTACAATTTGTTCAGAGAAACAGAATTAAAACTAACTGTTAGGATGGAATTCTTGATGTTACTTTCGGAAAAATGTTGAATTGCGCATAAGAGTCCTGTTTGAGCGGTTACTACAAGGCTATAGAATGAAGGGTTTTTCAAGTAAAAGTAAATTATTTTTAAAAAAAATTCACATAACTAGCAAACTAATTAGAAATATAGTCTTAAGAGTCCCAGAGTATATATTACATTAAATCATACTTGTTTGTCAATTTGTGGCACATTTTCATTGAATGCGGATCAACTAGCGTATCTGTATAAGAAAAAGTTAGAAATGTTTTATAATTAATTATAACACAAGCAGCTGCTTTTCCTATATAAACATATAGGGAAAAGCCTGTATTTTATTTTACGACAAAATACAGCACGTTTTTCCAAGGACGACGTGCCTTAAATGACGTAACGACGTGATGTATGTAAAAAGGCGCTTCCAATCGTATTTCGCGTTTTAAGGTTACAATGATGTACTATTACGCGTTAAATAAAGTTCGGGTTCGTATTTAATTACTACGCATCCAAATTCCTGACTTTATTTTATTCAATGATGATATTCAGGGAGGCATTTACTATTTCTTCAACATATAGTGATAATAGGGACCAAATTGCATTTTATAAAAATACGGCTAAGCAACGTCATTTGTACAATACTGATAAAATACACGTTATTCTGGTTGTGTGATACAGAGGGCGAATATGCTCCAAAGCTTTATATGCATCTAAATGAAATGCTTATTCATAAACGTTGCATGTTCATTTGTCTTGTTTACTACATCTTACATGAATGTAAAATCCACCAAAACTATTATTCTTTATGACAACCCTAACGGTGCGTCAAAACATTGACAGACAACTCATCGACACGACAAATCACCGATAGGATAATAGATTGACACGACACATTGTCGGAAGACAACGTCGATCTGTTGTCGCATTACGTTATGGTACATGTAACTATAATTCATGTACGTTGCATGTTCATTTGTCTTGTTTTCTACAACTTGCATACATTCAGTGTTACTCAGTACTTTGTTTACGCCCGGTCGACCCTTCGATTTCTCCCCAGCGAACTTGCCAAGACTGCTGTCAGGCATAAATAGAAGAGACAGATGCAAATGCAAGGGAATCTGGGTACCAGACCCTAGCTCTTTTACGAATAGATCCCTTGGTTCTTTTACATTGACGTTGTATATCATTGATGCCGTGATGTTACTCATGGATTTCTAACCAGTTTATCTTTAGATGGGTTGGAAACATTGAAACGCGTTTCTGAATTTTCCAGTGCCCCGGCTGGCGACTTACGGATTGGTAGTTGCAGAGCGTTTAACAGTCAACCGGCATGCCACCCATTCATCTTACATTTTAACGCTCGCCAAGTCTTAGATGTTCAAAGTTTTAGATCTATCTTGAATGTTATCGGCTTCCTGTATATCTTATTTTGAAATACGTCCATTCTTACGACCTATAAGCATGCACCGTTTAGTAAGGCAAATATAACTATTTGTATATAAAGATCTTCACTCAAGCACACAGTAAACTTTTAACCTTTAACCTATTTTGCTTCTTTGGTTTTCTTAGGTGGTTAATGTTTTCTGACAGCTGTTCTCTGTCAATCACTTAAATTATTAAAAATACGGATGATATTACTAGTACAGCTCCATCTCAATATCATTGTTCACATATTGTGTTCAGGATGAAACAGTGACATTATAACATATAATTCTGCGGTCTTTCCGTATCTAAAGTAACCCATCCGTCCGATCATTCAACTCTGAAGCTGATCGTGGCTATATACGTAACACTTGAAATAATGCATATTACTCATGTAAAGAATAATATAAGAATATAGGCTTTGACATGATAAATGCGGGCTACCGAAATATAGTCTTGTATTCTTCAATACGGCAATACATCATTCGTCCAGAGATGTTACACGACTACTTTCTATGTCTCAAATAAATAATGCTTCTTTGTCAGTTTTTTTCGTTGAAATGTCCAGATATAATCACTTGTTTGATAAATGTTATGAAACTAATCTTACGTGGTCATTCTAATGTTAGAAAATTGCAGACGTTTTTTCTGATCAAGTACAGGACACATCATATTTTGGCAGATACAAAAATGTTTGTTTGCCAAGAATGTAACATATACAACATTGCAAGTCTGTGGAACTTTTTTTAATAAAAAAATGATAAAAAAAGTTATATCAACGAACTGTCGTGATAATATTGACACTTTCGTCTGATACAATCACTTATAATTCATGTAACAGAGGCATTCAAAGACAGCCAAATTTGATTTTTGCCTAAACGATATTCATCCGTAGACATTCTCTTTTCAATTGATTTTGGACAATTACTTTCCACTCAAAATAAACCACACACTACCATTAGATTCTGATTGAAGATCTGCTCCACGGCAGAGGATTTAAAACCATTATATAAAAAATACATGTGAAGTAATTGTCTACTTAAAGTAAACATTCAAATATATTGAAAATTAAGAAACGCTTTGAATATAAATCGTTTTAATATGCAACAGACGTTTGTAGTAAGTTTATATAGACTAGTTCAACCTGAAACCAACTATCACAACCAATTACCTCACTCTGCCCTCGGAATAGAAAAAACTGTCACCCACGTAAATAATAGCATTCCTTGCTACGGGTGACAGTCAGGTATGTTTATCTAATTTTTCGGATTTATAACAATTTCGAGAAGAGCAGTTCGGCTTATATTCAGTAAAGAGCACTTTGTACCAATTTATATCCGGAAATTGTATATCAGACAACGATAAAGTTTAACGTCCATATCAATTTAATAAATAACATCTAAGTGGGCGGACGAAAGATTGCCTATAGAAGATATGTTATCAATTGTCCAAAGACATTGTAATTGCTATATTCCCGGACATATCTTGTAAATGAGTAAATTCACAAAAATCGTATGTGAAACAGCAGAAAATTTAGAATACACCAATTCCAGCTGCTCGTCACGGAATGAAAATTGATGAAAGGTATTAAGAGGACACTCATTGTACTTATTCTGATTTTAGTCATCTAAAAATAATACGGAATCGTTTTCTTCGGGCTCG